>JXSR01S019474.1:8422-40543 GCA_000969725.1 Ophiothrix spiculata | reverse complement strand
ATATATACAGGGTGCACTGACATTTGCAGTCAGGAGAACGTGATTCTGAAGTCCAATCTATATATCTTCATAACTACTTTTTTCTGATTTTCCGCAGGTAACCACTAACATAAATCCATCCTGAAAAGAGACAACATTATAGCATTTTAGTTATCAATCTGAATGATTTGTTATCATTATTTTTATTCTGCAACATATTTTAAGAAAAAAAAAATCTTTAAAATATAAACATTAACTTGCACAATAAGCAGTAAAATCGTACATAAACCAAAACGACCAAAGAAATGAATATGAAATAAACTTATGTTCGATGTTTGTTCATGTAGTAGCAACAAAACTAGCCAAAAATAATATTACTCAAATCAAGAAGGATTCATGTACAAAGAATATTAATACGCAGTGATTTTGTCTTAATCAATCCTAATCAATCATTACTTGTCTCTTGTACACAATGCAAAACCACCAGTTCACAATGTTATAGAACACAGGGCTATGCTATGGATCTCGTAACAAGAGTCTGATTGCTTATGCCTACTTCCCCGCCTACTTCACGGTTTATCATGTTTATAGAGTATAAATAATTGAATGCGATTACATACTTTCACCAGATAAGGAAAGTCAGTCCATAAAGTGATGTTTGGAATCATCTCCTTTCCTTCAGCTCCTTTGACGAATTTCATAAGCAGGATTCCAACAACGAGGTAAACTATGACCAATACAGGAAACCTGAAGTACAGAAAATATTGACAGAAAATAATCATATCAACATGATCAAGATCTTACTTAATACGTTCACACATGCCGATATAATTTCCGACGTTGTTTAATCAACATATTCAGTATGCAAACTTACAAAATGCATAGAATGGAGCCAAAACTTAATCCTGATCCTCCTGAGCTCGGTGACGCACATCCATTACCACACGCACATTTACTTGTTAACTTATAATACTGCACAGATAAAACAAATAAATATGCAAATTTAAGGTCAAGTTTCTAGCTTGAAAGGCTCTTTCAAAAACACAAGTACTATAATACTAAATTTGATCATGTATTAAAATATATATTAAACTGACATATCAAAAAAACAAAACAAAAAAAACCTCTAATGATATTTCCTCAACAGTTAAACCAGTACGGCTGCGATCACATAGAACTATACAATTCGGGTATACGGTGCACGATTTCACTTGGGCACGCGCATAGATACAATTATCGAACACGTGAATTTAATGCTACCGGGTCACATAAGAGAGCACTATTCGAGAAAAAAAAGTATACCTCGCCGTGCTTGTATAAAATATAGCCATCGAATACATCAAAACAGTTGAAATGAACACCAGCCCATGATAAGAGTACTTTACTCTACTTGCTCCGACAGTCACGTAAAACCGTGGGTTCCCTGTACGAATAGACTCCTTCATGGGGTAGGCAAGTTATCATGCAAGTACTTGTATCATTGATTGATTGATTGATTGATTGATTGATTGATATTAACCATTTGTGGGCCAAATGGTGAATTTCCACCATATTATTTATTCATGAGGTAAACATTATTTGCTCTACTATAGACCATACGCCCGCCGATGATGGGGTAAATACACATAATCGTACGGAAAATCAGAACTCAGAACAAGGCCAAAATGATAAACCCTACTTTGCCTCTTCTGAGTTCCGTCCGATTCTTTGGATTTACCCCATCAACGGCGTAAGTGTGTCAATTACAGGAATAGTCTAATTACAAGGATATGGTATCAGTGTTATATATATTTTTATTTTGAAATTTAGCATGAAATCAGTATTTATTTGAGTATTAACTTCAGATAGTAGATGTTTGGTTCAAAATTCATTCTCATTCAGGAAACCTTAGATGGGCCATAGTGTTTTTTAATTTTAATTTTAACACATCATTGACTTAAATTCCTATTTTAAACTACTATATTGCTATATTTTTAAAAGATCAGGCAGCGATGGGATATGCTGGTTTCGAATATAATAATATATATCCAAAAGAGAGTCGAGCATCCATAACTCTCCTGAGTTGTCACGTTGACTCCCCTGAGGAGTCACGTTGACTCTTCTCATGAGAGTCAACGTGACTCCTCATGAGAGTCATCGTGACTCCTCGTGAGAGTCAATTGGTCTCTCCACACGGACACATCAATCTGTACTTCGCACATCTAGATGCATGTAGATTAAACTGGACTTCAGCAAACGATCGCACATGCGTAACTGACTGCGCGTGTACATGCGCGTAGTTGCGCTATTTTCACGCACACGCACACCCGGTCGTATCAATACGCGCACCTGGAGTAAAGTCAGATTGACGCGCGACCGTGTGAACACAATCTGCACTTCCGAAATCTACATTCATCTAGATGCATCTACATTTGACGCTTCCGTGTGGATAGCCCCATTGATGGACAAATTAAACAATTTACTTTATTTCATTCAAGCATTTTCTTCTCGCTCCTAAATATAGGACCACATTTTTCTTACATAAGTCCAGTCTGCCTTTGGTTCCCCTAATCTTTCTAATGTGGACGTCTCTGCTGTACCAGACTCATCGCATTCTAACGTCACTTCTGTAAACCTGAAACAAAAAGTGATGATTCAAAAGACCACTCCAGCATTGCTCACATGCGTGGAATTGGTGCTGTAAGGCAAGTCTAATGTTCAAAATGTATACCACATTTTAACCGAGATGAATTAATATTTTATTATAAAAGGTTTTTTTTTTTTTTGCTTAAAAAACTAGCATATCAGAATAACTTACTTTTTCTAGATTTGAATATAAGGCTTGCTATTATAAGAATACTCCTCTCTCATTGACATAGGTCCGTATGTACAAAGCAAGACTAACTTTAGTCCCGGACTAAGAGAAATTTTATTTCTTGAAAATAACACATTTTTTGGAATCTATAATATTAAATTTATGTCCTTACATTAGGATCTATGCTGAAATGACAATTGACTATTTTGTCTGTTTTGAAACATTGGAATTTTTTCCAAAAAGAACAAAAATTGGTTTAGTCCAGGACTAACTAAGTTAGTCCCGGACTAAACCATTTATTTGTTCTTAAAATAATTGCAATGTTCTAAAATAACCAAATTAATCAAATATTAAAATTTTCATTCTAAATCTTTAAACAAAACATAAATTATCGCTAAATTTTTCCCAAAATGTGTGATTTTCCCCAATTTTAAATTTCACTTAGTCCGGGACTAAAGTTAGTCCTGCTTTGTGCAAATGGACCATAGAGTCTAACCATGGGCGTCATTTCAGGGGGGGGGGGGGCAGAGGGCCACGTTCCCACCCCCATGTTTTGAAGGATGGGGGCACAATATCAAATGTCCCCCACAGTTTTGAACTCGTGTGTGGGGGTGTGTATTTGCAAATTTCTTCACATTACCCACAAAAATACGTTAGGAACACCCTTAGAATGCAAAAACCGCTAGAACTTTAGGGGCTTCGCCCCCTCCGACCCCCACCAAGGGGCTCTGTCTATTGGACACCCGCCGGGGGCTCAGCCCCCTGGACCCCCACACTTCAAAATGAAATGACGCACCTGAGTCTTAACAGAGAGATTCTGAGCTTACTATATGACTGATATATGCGATAAGTAGTCAGAAACTTAGTAGTCAGAAATGTACTGACTACTTATCGCATCATAGCAGTCATATAGTAGTCAGAAATATTCTGATGAAATCAGCCATGGCATCATCTTAATTTTTTTAATTACAATTGGCGTTACTTTATGGCGATCGACTGCATAACTGACAAATAACATTGAGCTTGAAGTGAATACTGTATATGTCAGTTTTGTTTGACTTTCGGGAATCATTATTATAGAGATACCTTTGTCTTTGATCTGCAGAATCTGTGGCCGAAAATTTCAATACTGTTCCATCCGTATAGTCAGCAGTGTCGGGTGTACCCAATGGAAAACCTGTTGAACCACCAACTTGTCTTTGACATGCCTGAAATCAGTATTAGAATTGTACTCGATTTTTTCCAGGGTAACTTACTTTTTTTTTGTAATTGCAATAATTTTGAAAGAAAAAAATATATAGAGTAGTTGTTTTAAGCGAGTCTAGAATAGCTTGAAAATACACAAGGCAACATAGATCTCTTAACAAACAGTGACTGAAATCTGCAACTGGTTCTAATTAATAACTGCACTCTATCTTTTTTGAGGTCATATTAATAACCTGCATAATAGCGCGATTCAATCTAATAAGATTATTTCTACTTTTACGCAAACAACTGCGCGGTCATTATCAGGTAACAATGGAAATAAAATAAAGATTAAAGAAAGTACATGATATAATTAAAGGACATAGTAAATGTACAATTTTTAAAAGTCATACCCCAACTGTATTGTTTTCTTTATCCTCATTAGTGATCTCCTTACCACATTATTTGAGCAAAAGGAATCGCTATATTCGTAGCATCCGTTGAAGGAATATTCGTAGAAAGTACTTTGACCATCATCAGGTATTTTGTAATCATATCTAGCGAGAAAATGGAAAGAATCTTGTTAGACAAAAACAATATGATTATGCATTTTCACAAGCTGATTCATTATAGGAAAAGGACACCAAAATATTTTTAAAACTTTTAAATGCTTGGGATTTCATATTTTGGTTTATATTTAAAAACATTTTTAAAAGGTTGCCTAATTTGCATATGTAACTGGCGACTATCTTTAAAGGTTGGTGTTGGATTGAAAAAGGAAAGGGACATTATACGACGGGTGTTCAATAAGTTCTTGGCCTGAGGTAGAGAAATAAAAGCTATGCAGTTTGTTTTCATATGTTATGTAGTTCAACACTGATTGATGAATGTATGAAAAGTTTCAAGTAAATACCTGCTTTCGTTTTTGTTTTACAAAAATTTAAACCTTGACATTTAAAGTTTCTGGAACTTGAATTTTTACCATGAAACCTGAGGAAATAAAAAAACTTTACTGACATCAAATAACCTTATGGGTAAAGGGATGCATCTGCTCAGGAAAATGTGAATCCTAACTATTTTTTAATCATGAAAAGATACATAGTTTCCACTGCATTTGCGGGGACTCGAACCATGGATTATGGTAGGGGTTATTCATGCATTACGAGGCGAGGGATCTACCGCTGAGCTATGCAGGCAGGGTTGAGATCGTGAACTAAAATCTAAAACATACACATTAGAATGCCGTATTTTTCTTTTGTTTACATAAAAATTGCAATTTTTGCCTCATTGGAATGCTCAATTTGTAAGTAAATTATGCGAATTATGCGTATATCAGACAAAATGTAGATAATCATTCAAAATCAACACAAGAAGTATTTAGGAAACTAGAGACTCTATTCCATATGTACGCCAAAAAATGTGATATTCTGATATGTGTAAGTATAGGTAAAAACTTGCAGTAAAGATGACGTTCAGCCGAGCGGCACCCATTTAGGGACTGTAGCCTTAATATCCCTTTGGAAACCTATAACAGGCACGTTTTAAATTTCTGTAAAATAAAAACTAAAGCAGATATTTACTTGAAACCATGCACATGCTCATCAATAAATCTGAACTACATAAAATATACATACAATCTGCACAGTTTATCTCCTTCTACCTCAGGCCACGTACAACCGTCGTAAGTGTATATACCAGAAAATTCTTTGTGTTAATTGAAGGAGAAAATATATATAAAAATGTAAAATGATCTTTCCCCTCTAAATATCCAGTAGTTGTATATTACTCTATAGTCTCACAGAAACTGGCAGGATGACATTTTTCCGATAGATTTATACTGACAGTCCATTGCATCATCTTACTTAGGTACACTGCCGCCTTTGTTTCCAACTTCAGAGAGATCAATTATCTGTCCATTGTCTAGTTTACTTACATCTACAAGCATTGATCTTCTTGCATACTGAACATGCTGAAAGTCCATCTACTTACTTAGGTACACTGCCACCTTTGTTTCCAACCTCAGAGAGATCAATTATCTGTCCATTGTCTAGTTTACTTACATCTACAAGCATTGATCTTCTTGCATACTGAACATGCTGAAAGTCCATCTACTTACTTAGGTACACTGCCACCTTTGTTTCCAACTTCAGAGAGATCAATTATCTGTCCATTGTCTAGTTGACATCTACAAGCATTGATCTTCTTGCATACTGAACATGCTGAAAGACTTACTTACTTAGGTACACTGCCGCCTTTGTTTCCAATTTCGGAGAGATCAATTATCTGTCCATTGTCTAGTTTACATCTGCAAGCATTGATCTTTTTGCACGCTGAATCAACAGATGGTGATATCAACACCAGAATCAATGTGACCAATGCTATCCATGGCGCTGTTGTTCTGCAGGAAGATCCCTGACAGGCTAGTCCACCGTGAACGTCTGTTTTACAAAAACTGCGCAACAACATTTTGTGGCTTTAGATTCAGAACAAGCAATGACTTAATTCAATGTAACATTTTATACTATTGAAATAGCAGGATATAAATTCGAAATATACAAAGCGCTTTTATTTCTTTTTTTTTTACTCTTTTACCAAACAGTTTATCAACAAGTCAAAGGTTATGTTTTGATGTGGACCGTGGACCGTCAAAATAGATATCACAGGTAGACGTGATCTGAGTATCGTACAAAAATCATATATGTACAAGGTTCTGGTGTTTCATTATCAATAAACAAACAAATAACAGATAGCTCAATGGTATCTGAAAGCTGCCCTGTACGATTGTGAAATATTATTAGCCTTTTTGAGGATATGTACTTGATCTGATTTATTTTCATCTTATCAGGTAATACCATACCATGTGTTTTATCAGAGGTATATGGTTTCGGTCTTCCAGTTCGTCCTATACATGCGGTACCGAAGGCCGTTCGGTGGACTCAAAATTGAGAGTCATGAAGGGTTTAGCAAAGACTTTTACCCTGGAAAAAATAAGTAGTGCGACATTCCTGAGCTGCACATTTGGAACCACATTCTAGTAGAGTTTTAGTACAATTCTACTACAAATTGTTGTACTAAAATTGTACTAGAATGGCGTTCCAAATGTGCAGCTCAAGAATGTTATACTAGAATAATTGTACTCAATTTTTATTTATCGGGGTAGACAAGTCTACAGATTCAGATCTTCTGATAAACATTTACGTGTTGTACCACGGGCTTTATCAGCATTTGGAGATCGAGCACTTTCCGTTGTTGCACCAACGCTTTGGAACTCATAATTTACCTCTTAACATAAGAAACTGTGATTCATTTCAGACTTTTAAGAACTTGTTAAAGAATCATTTATATAACAAAACATATATGTTATGAACTTTACTTGATTTTTCCGATGGTTTTATCTACACAATGTATTTTGTATTTCAATGTATTTATTTTTAACTGTATTGTTATGTTTGCGCCTCGGAATAGTACTACTATTAGATTGATGGCGCATTAGATTATTATTATTATTATCATCATTAAGTCTTTCCCAAAACGAGGCGGTTTGGAAGTAAGATTAGCTCATCAACCATGTAAAAACATGCATGTAGAAATGTTAAAATGGTTTACCAAACACCATCTGCCATTGTAGGTAATATACGAGTAATTCAATCAAAACTACATTATAAATATAAAAGGAACTTTGATAACCCTTCAAATTGCAAAACGGCTTTGAGATCATTTTTTTCCCTTCAAAAATGCGTTTTTGGTAGATTTTGACAGACTTTTAACTTAACTTGTACATTATCCTAGAAAAGCATTTTGTTGCATAAATCTCGCTAAGTGGGTTAAAATCCAGAAAATGTTACTTTTATGTCAAAAAATGGATATCGTATGCCATATTTGTGCATAAAAGGGCATAATACCCATATGGTAATTTGTTTATTAAACATGCCCAGATATTGAAGTTTGGTATTTATAAAGTACATCATAGCCTAATTAAGAATTGAAAAATATATTTGGAAAAAATTTGTAAGATAGGTGGTTCTTAAGTTGAAATTTAATGAGTTGTCCTGCAAAACAGCTTACTTCCATTTTCAATAAAAATTCAATAGCAAATTAATGAGATACTTTTGACGAATTATCTGACACCTTTAAAGACATATTCGCACAGAATTACCATAATTATTGTCAGGAATTTTGCAACATATTTTGATGTCTTAGCACTCTTTTGCCTTAAATTTTCTCAAAAAGTGTAAAATGGACGTAAGCCGTTTTACAAGACAACTTTTGATTTATTTTACTTAAACTTGATTCTTTATTGGAATTATAATGCATGACGTCAATGTGAACGGCAAGCTGACGGAATAGAGTAAGCATGTTTATGGGAATTATATTGGGCGACTGTAATATGGATTTCCACCAGACTGACGGAGCATAGAAAGTATGTTTATTAGAATTATAATGGGCGACTTCAATATGGACTTCCGCCACGCTGATGGAGCATAAGGCTTACCGAGGATAGAAAGTAGTGCTACGTTTATTTAAATTATATAGTGGGTTGCTTCAGTATGAACTTCCACCACGCTGACGGAGCATAGAAAGCATGTTTTTATAATGGGCGACTTCAATATGAACGTCCCCCAGGTTGAGAAGCACGTCCACTGGAAACACACTGTGTATTACTTTGTTTGGTATGTAATGCAAGAGTGATGTCTAACAAAAAGTTTTTTGTCGTATAAGTATAAACCTTACATAAATCCATCGGTAGAATTTTCATAGAGATACAAAAGTCAAGAGTTTGAACACTGTTTTCAAAAAGTGTTTGTTTTAAGAAATACAGAAGGTAATCCGTCTATAGAGATTGATAGTCCGAGCTACCACCCTTTTCTGATTTCCCACAGCTCGTAACAAACGAAGTGCCATCCTGAAAAATGATAAGAAAATGCATAAACTTTATTTTTGTAAGTTGTTCGTATTATGCTTAGAAATTACCATTTTAAAAAACATATTGCTGTTCTTCAAACAGAATGTATAGTTTCAGTTTATAACAAACTGAAAATGCTTTTGTTTAATCAAATTTTGAATATTGGTTACAAAGTTTGTATCAATAAAGCTTCTGAATTTTCAGATGTTTCACGTTCAGGTGTTTTTTTTCCAAACACCAATAACATAAAATTACAAGAAAATATTATATAATGATGTTAAGATAAGACAATTACGGAAGAAATGGTCAGTAAGGCCAGAACATTTTAACATTCCATAATAGAGTTTAGAATTTCAACTAAATATTGTGGTGGAAGACGATATGACAAGATGTACTTCAAACAACAAGATAACAGAAGCATATAATTTGTTTGACTAATTCCACAAAATAACCAAGAATATGCTATACGAGTATTAAATGTTGAATTTTAAAACTGCTGTCATGATTTATAGTATTTGATATCTACCTTTACATATCCAGGAAGACTGGTCCATAGATGGACGTTAGGAATGATTTCAATACCCTCTGCTCCTCTGACACACTTCATAAATAGCATTCCAAAGACAAGATAAATAACTACTGATACGGTAAATCTGAAGAAATGAAACAAATGTGAGAAGATAATCAGAAGATAGAAGGGGTTTATATTTAAAAAAATGAAATGTTTGGGTTTTAGAAGGGGAATCTCCATTGTCTAACCAATGTTAAGCGATGGAAGCGAGATTGTTATGGCCTGGTGTGCAGAAAGCTGGTTATGTATCTTATTACCGACGCGGCTGCTGCCACCTAGTATGGAGAGATGTTATATTCAGCTTTGCACTGGCTTCCAGTTAGATTAAAGGAGCATGATCCGATTGCTTCAACGTTTTTCAAACTTTTTGAGATTTTGTTACCAACATATTGCTCATATTTTTCTCATAACCATGTAAAATTTCACGGTTCATGTTTTGGAGATACATATGAAAATGTTTAAGTATGGTAACCATATGTAATTTAACACAGTAACGTACAGGCAGCTCTGAAATACAAAACTGCCCATAAAATGAAACGCTTTAACCGATTCACCAGAAATTTAAAACTTAGACATCTTTAGTGGTCATCTTTCATCATGTTCATATGACATATAAAACCACATTTTGAAAAATGGACCATGCTCCTTTAACATGTTTAAGCTCACGATACAAAGCCCTCCTTTTATTGAGGCTAGTAGTAGCGCTTATTCAAAATATCTAACAATTTTAATACTAAATACTATATATTGTCCACAGTTGATAACTTATCTTGTACCTACGTTATACATAAAATGGATCCAAAGCTAAGCGCATCAGAGCTGCTTCGCCTACATCCATCTGGACACGCACAGACGCTTCGTAAAATAAAATCCTGAAAAAATAAATCAGGTATCGATTTATTGACAATGACAACTCAAAATTCTAAAAGTAATGCGGATTTTGTATCATAGGCATATCACTTACTAAGATGCTTGCCATATTGTGATCAAATTTGCCCAATTTGTGAATGAAAAAGTTATATTTAGTGCTAAGGATTAAAGCCATGGTAAAAATAAAGAACAAACAAGAGCAATTTGTATGTCGCAATGTCTTGAAATTTCAAAGAAGAAACTGAATCAAATTTCTCCACTGTTTGAGATTGCTTTTAGTATTAAACTCATGAAAATCTACGGGCATGTTACGGTTTGAAGATGCAGATGAAAGTGGGAATATTATAATAACTTGCAACAACTAAATTTACACATTGAAGCAATGACAACGGTAAAATACAAAATTCCTTATAAATACAAATTGTCGGACAAGTTCTACTTAAATTTGAAAATATAAAATGAAATTAAACCTCTTCGTCGGTGATATTTCAGAGAAATTTGAAAACCAAATTTTGAAAAATAGAACTATACAATCAAAAACAGAATAAAGAAGTAATGTTGCTTACATATTCTAAATATGTTGCATTACGGATCCCCTGGCGTATAAATACTGGACTGTTGATTTCTCCCGTAGTGTCACATTCCAAGGCCAGATGAGATGTGCTGTTAGAAAATAAACAAATCGACTAAAGCATTAAAACAATCAGGTTTTTAATATATGGTCATCTTTTTTGAGGTGAGGCCCATTTGCGTTTCATCTCACTCACTTCATCCACACCGCACTCCTTCCTGGTAATCGTTGATTAGAGTTGATAAATGCCTTTATTTGGCTAATATTTTTGATTGATTTCATAGACTAATACATTATCTTCAAAATCATACCCAAATTATGATATATCATACGATTATTGAAAAGTTGTGACGAAATTTGATGCACAATGTACGTATCTTATCCACACCAACCACATTTATGCCTTTCTCATCTCTGGCTAAATTAGCTCATTGACTTTTTGTTAAAAGCGTTAATTATCAACTTTATTCGGGTTAATTCCAACTTGTTTTTGATAAACAATAACTAGCCTTTAAAATCATATAAGATTGGTGACGCTTCAATGGATTTTCAAGGAGATATGACAGAACAATTATTCATGCACAATTTTCATGATGCCTCAACCTCACCCTCAACCTCACCCGAATCCATCCCTGGCTAGGTAGCTTTAACGGGTCATTAAGCTTAATTAATCACTTCATTTTATTTTATTCTTAATTTCTTGAAAGTCAAATAAATTGTCTTTAAAATCATACCAAAATTATGACATTTCATTTGATTGTTGAAAAGATATGACAAAAATGGATGCATAAATCACTCTCCATGTAACAAATCCACCTTTTATGGGTGCCCACATTAAAAAGAATGACCATATATGCTTTTATTCGATTTAGAAGTGATGTCATAATTGGATCGATTTTCCCGCAAAAAAAAACAAACTAATCTCTAAAGAAATTTTATGTAATCTCTATGGGCTGTGTGTATGTAGAGTTCTGACTGGTTGCTATTGTGACCTACTCTAAAGATTATTTTGCTCTTTGTTGAGTGAAAAGGTCACAGCTCATTGTTGAGAAAATAATATTCAAAATTGATTTAAATCTTACTCAAAATTAATAAAAATCTCACTCGGTTGAGTCAATCTTTCTCAACGTCGAGTTACTCAACGTCGACTGAAGTTTTCCCAACGTTGGGTAGGATTTCTCTCAACAAAATGAGCTGTGATTTTTTTTTAAATATTTTAATTAAAAAGAATAAAATCATTTTAAGAGTGTAGGTAATCATCTCTACAGCTACCTCTGTTGAAATAAAATACACCTGGTATCGATGTATTTTTACTTTTTTCTTGATAAATATCTAAGAAAATCACGACATGCAGTCAGGTACTGGTGGAGAAACAGGGATGAAATATCAAATAACTTTACGACAAGGAGTAAAGAATGGGAAAGGTCGCAAAAGTCATGAAATGTTGTTAGTATGTTACTTCATTCCTTCAAACCACACTCTAAAAAATGAAACTTACGCTAAGTTCATGCTACTTAGAAAATATTAATTTGAGTTACGTAAAAAATCTAATTTGCAGATATTACTCATAAGATATGCATTCTTATCACTCCAAATAACATGAAGTTATTTAAACTTGACATATTGGAGTTGCACTGACAACATGGGTCCAATAATTATGAGTACGGTGTATGAGTACGAATATTGAGTAAGTATTACTTGAATTTATCTAGCCGCTGTTATGTTTTCATCGTATTTACTGAATAAAGCCTGTTAAAATGGTTAAGTAAACGTAAGTAAATATTATGTGTAACATGAATGAGTAACAATGACATAATGTATTTCAATTCAATCAACTAAACACAAAAGTAGAATCGACAAGTACAAATATTAAGTTGACAACACCTTCATGAAGATTACAAAATGTAAAATTGATACTTTTGCGTACACCAAACTCAAATCAGTTAAGTAAAAAGAAGTAGTGAAAATTGTAGTATATGTAGCCTACAAATAAATCTTGAGTTATAGTAAAAAGGACACTAAAAGAAGCCAAATTCATATTTTTTACGTTTATCTGGTCAAATATGATTTAATATACACAAGAATATACACAAGAAGGTCCAATACATTCATTTGGTAGTTTTTATACAATGTTATGATGAGTTACTATGGAACATTTACATTTCACATATAAATTTATGTTCTGCTCTTTTGAGAATGTTGATGGCTGTGTGGCACATACGGTTAAGTATCAGACTCATGATCTATAGGACCCAGGTTCGATTCTCAGGTAGGTACAAAGGTAAATTTTATCATGTCTGTAAATGTAATTAAAAATTAGTAAGGAACCAATCGAGAAATCTCCTCCTCAAGAAAAAGTGAAATTGATTCATTTTTTTAATTTCAATTAATTTGTTTAGTGTAAGTCAAGCACAATTCAAGCATTTTATTTATGTGGAATCTACTGACGCTATTAAGTTAAGTGAACGTTTTACTAAATTGAGTTTATAAGATGCAATTTATCGGCAATATTATGTGTTTGTACCTCAAATAAAAAGAGTTCTTTTAAACCGTGTCAATTAAGTACAACATACGTGAATAAATGCTTGTTGCACCTACTTAATAAAATCAAGGCAACCGTGTTGCACAGATTTGTTTAAGTAAATCCAACAAATTATTTTTTAGAGTGCAAGAATAGAAAAGAATATTGGATGTGATACTCACCGCGTGATTCCTTCATAGCTTTCTACATAAGTGATGCCATTCCCGTCTGATTCCCAGATGACTTCATTGATGTTTCCCATTGGCAAGCTTCGAGTTATTACGTGTAAATCACATGATTTCTCTTACTCACCGTGTGATTCCTTCATAGCTTTCTACATAAGTGATCCCATTCCCGTCTGATTCCCAGATGACTTCATTGATGTTTCCCATTGGCAAGCCTCGGGGTATCACGTGCAAATCACATGATTTCTCTTACTCACCGTATGATTCCTTCATAGCTTTCTACATATATGATCCCATTCCCGTCTGATTCCCAGATGGCTTCATTGATGTTTCCCATTGGCAAGCCTCGAGTTATCACGTGCAAATCACATGTTTTCTCTTACTCACTGCGTGATTCCTTCATAGCTTTCTACATAAGTGATGCCATTCCCGTCTGATTCCCAGATGACTTCATTCATGTTTCCCATTGGCAAGCCTCGAGTTATCACGTGTAAATCACATGTTTTCTCTTACTCACCGTGTGATTCCTTCATAGCTTTCTACATAAGTGATCCCATTCCCGTCTGATTCCCAGATACCTTCATTGATGTTTCCCATTGGCAAGCCTCGAGTTATCACGTGTAAATCACATGTTTTCCCTTACTCACCGTGTTATTCCTTCATAGCTCTCTACATAAGTGATGCCATTCCCGTCTGATTCCCAGATGGCCTCTTCAGCGTCTCCTAACGGCAAGTATTCAGGGTTTTGCGCTAATGTGGTGTTGAGCTGACAAATCTACAGGGGTAAAACGAATTATTGCGTATAAACCAAATACATAACATATTGTTTTATTCTACATGTATAGATTTAACATATTTACAAATAATTTCACAAAATGGTACGAAAAATTATCGTCGGGATTTCTTTTAATGCATTTTTTTGTTTTTGTTTTTGTTTGGTAACGTTTGGCAACTTTGTGACATTTTGGTGTAACTTTTTGGTAACGTTTGTGACATTTTTGACTTAAAACATGTGCTCATTCATGACCGAATAAACAGCTTGTATAGTCTAAATAGAAAAGCAGAATTTGTTGCTTTATGCTAGTCAAAAAATTGTTTCATCTTCTGTGGAATGAGCCAAAACCCTTGCTGCTGCAATGGTCACAAACGTGCAGCTTTCAGTATGTTTCGTAACTTGTACATCACGTTTTTAACGTAGCTGAGTAGCCGTAATTTTACCAACTATAATATAAGCCATTGACTACACTGTTATACTGTTGGGCAATTTTTTAGCGTTGGTTAAACTATGAACAACCCAATTGTTGGGTAAATAATATTAACCAACTGTTGATGAAATTTTACCCAATATTTGGGTAATTAGCTAAAACTTTTACCCAACAGTTAGGTAATTAGCCAACATTGTACACAACGTTGGTAATTATTTACCCAGAAGTTGGGTTGTTTATAGTTGAACCAACGTTGGGTAAATTATTTGCCCAACGTTCTAACAGTGTACTAGAATAATTGCCTAACTCATGTTTTCTAGTTTTGAGAAATTCATAAAAAATATTTTAGATAATAGTATTCTTTTACAGTTTTCTTTGATCATATACTAAATATTAAAGATTGATGACACTAATCAGCAATCAAATTGTATTCAGTCTCAATTTCGTCAAAAACTGAGTAGGGCAATTATTTTAGTAGTATAACATTATGGTACACTTACAACTTGGTTTTTACACTCATGATCATTGAATCCGTAGCATATATTTGCAGCGTATAATAGATATGGGTTTCCGTCAGTAGCGGGTTCATAACCAAACCTATGAGAATAGAAGCAAATGACCATAATTATATATATAGATGAATTAGGGAACCGAATTAACTCTCGTCTTCACACATACCCCACACACAAATGAAAATCCCAAAATAATGCTAGTAGTAATATAGTTTTGACATTTAATATGGAATATTAATATATTTCTCTACAAGTTTCCTCAAGTTCTTGAATGACCATTATTCCTTCCAGTTCCTGAGAAACATGTTTTCTCATGTTCAAACTTGCATGTACGCTTTAAGCCCATCACGGTGCAGCATTGTATCTATTATATAGTAAAATTGCGCCATTCTTGAAAAAAAAAATGAATGGAATATTGCCATCGAATGGGAACATTTGTCAAAAAGACACAATCCTGCACCTCACTCTTTAATCCAAAACCATTTAAGCGTATTGAAATGACAGAGAAGTACTCAGAGTCAGAAACAAAAAGAGCTTAAAACTGCTCTAGATCCATATTTCGACTTAATAAAACTACTTACCTAGGACCGCCGGATTTCTTGCCAAGAGGTTCAACATCAATTACACTACCATTACTAAACCTACAAGAACAGTCATCCAGTGGTTCACAGATATCGAGATCCAATACTTGAGATTGAACGGCAGACAGTGTAATCAAGCTAAGGAACCAAAAGAACATTGACAAGGAAACAGAGTCTAGAGGCAGAATTGAGCACCAGTAGGTACTCATTGTCAATTAAAGCTTAAATTAAAATTGTCAGTGAATAAGTACTAGTACTAGTATTCAGCCTGTGCCTCATTGTATCCGGTTTGTCTTATCTATATAAATCCATATTCGTTTTATCATTAGAAATTAAATAATCTACCCAGTGATTTAAAAGAAATAGGTACTTCCGAGCACAAAGCGTTATGATAATAAAAATAGTGTTGTATTCCAACAAACAAGGAAAGATATGACAAGATAACTTAAATGTGATGTGGAGGTGACCGCATGCTAACTTCTAGCATATAAAGTTATCTTTAAATTACTGGTGGCCTAACATAATCAGTGTAAGTTCATAGTTCTACATGTATGTAAACAATTGCCATTTTATGATTATAAAGTAAACTCCCAGTGGTATTAAGTGCCCTGTGGGCCGAATATTATAGATAGCTACTTTATACGGTATTGGATTGCTAAGAAGTCTCGCATAAAGCTCAGTCACATACCAACGAATAGAGCCCATTGTGCGATTACCGTATACTATTTTGACCATAGAAATACATACCTATGGCCAAAACTGATTTAAAAAACATCTTGGGATCCCAAAGATAAGCTTCCTTTAGCTTACTTGGTACCAAGTACCAAGTTGGGTTTCCTTGGCGAAAGCCTAAACAAGGTGAAAGCATAAACAAGGTGAAAAGTCGCCCATTATAATTCCAATAAACATGTTTCCTGTGCTCCGTCAGCCTGGTGAAAGTCCATATTGAAGTCACCCATTATAATTCCAATAAACATGTTTCCTGTGCTCCGTCAGCCTGGCGGAAGTTCATATTGAAGTCACTCATTATAATTAAAAAACAAAAGTGCTTTCTTTACCCCGATTTTTTCTCATTTTCTCTATTTTTATTTCCTTTAAAATGAAGATTTTGCTGTTTCCTCGCAAAATTTCTCATGGTGAAACAGCCCCTGCATGTACAGACGGTGTCGATTGGTCAACGAAAAAACATGCCTACACTCCAATCTCACTCAGGCATTGTCCAAATTATTTAATTAAGAAAACATTTATCAAAAAGCACTAATTTGAGAAGAAATTGTTGTTTTTCATAACCAGAAGAAGCATAAATGTTGAATTAATGAACCAAACTATCATATCCTTTTTCACTTCTACAGTACAGGTGGGGTGTTCAATTAGTTTGTAGCCTAAGGTAAAGGCAGATGCATGCTATGAAGTTCAACTTGATTGATGATGCCGAGAAAGTCTTAAGTAAATACTAAATATGTGCAATTTTTTTCAGAAACTTTAAACTTGTCAGTTAAGGTTTCTGAGAGCTGATCGTAATTTGTTGCCTTGAAAACTGAAGAAATAACAAAACTAACATAAATTGACCTCAAAATCTCCAGCCCTGATGCTACACTCGACAAATTCGACAAAGACAAGGTGTCAACACTTGAGACCCGGACTCGAGAAGAATCCACACCGGTAAATACGTTCCCACTGACATTACATGCAAAGTGACCCGTAATTAAACGTCATTTTCTCAACTTAAAAGCGACTGGTACCTTGTGCTTGGTCTCGATTGAAAGATAATGGACATATATCTCTTCTACAAAATGGACAGAAATGTATGGTCAAGGCAAAGTTTTTGAGATACGGCGCATCATAGTCATGCGTCATTATGAGTGCACCCATGCCCATTGGGAAATAAAGTGCAACTCACTATTATAGGCACACTTTGTTCTCCAAAAGTCATAAAATTTCTTCAATAATGGTGCAAACAAAGTCATTTTATCATGAATGATTTAGTAACAGTCAAATTAGCAGGATTAACTTCAAAATTTTGTGAAAAACACAATATTCTAACATATTTGGAATTAATTTTAGGCAATAAGGGTCACATTCTGCCTGTCAACCGGCATTCTCAACCTAGCAGACGACGCTACACAAATTATTTACCAATGTTGTACCAGTCTACCAGAAAGATTACTTCTTAAGTTTTCAAAAATGCTGGTACATTAAATTAGAAGTTGAGAGTTCTTAATATCATAATGCTTATTTTTAGCAATTCTTTATATTTAATTCATAACTTTAGAAAACCTCCAACAGCTATAGGCAAATTTTAAGTTTTTGTAAAATGAAATCAAAAGCAGACTTGAAACTTTCCAAATATTCATCAATTAAGTTGAACTACATAACATCATATTAATACTCACCTCTCCTACTGCAGACCACAAACTTATTGAACACCTCTTGCACATGCCACGACAAAATAAATAAACGCATCATGTGTAGATTATGATATTATATCTTAATCTTTTAATTTTATTTACACAGATACAAATACCGACATATATAATTATAATATAATATAAGAACAAAGTCACTCACAATTAACCTAAGAAAGGGCATCAAATATCATAGTTAATATTATTAGTACTGTTATTATTATTATAAAATGCATTATTTAACAATGAATACTCGTTGCACTTAACATAGTATGATTAAGGCCTTAATTGACTGAAAATGTTTTTATTTGATAGCTGGTTCAAACCAATCAATTAGCTTCTAAATTGAGGTTGTATATACATGATCAATGTAAATACCTAGAGGAACACACACGGTAACTTTACGTTTTCTATAAGGCCTTGTATCCATAGGCTGTTCCATTGAAGTGTGTGCCCTGGTTCAGTTTTCCATTGTCCCAAATTTTGCCGCAATACATAGACAATTAACTTTGTTATGCTTAGTGATCATATCAGTGGCCCTGTGTACAGCAGATGTATCCTGTGACCTGCAACTCGGTGCTGCAGGTTACCCTGCGTGAACAAAGTTTGTTGTCTGTGTGGGGTGTTACAATTAGCAACAATGGAAAACTGAATAAGGGCACACACCACAAGGGAACAGCCTATGGATACACAGCTTTAGGTCTCGTATCCACATGATATTCCCTTGTGGGGTGTGCCCTTCCTTTGTTTCCAATTGTAACGCACCACACATACAACGAACCTTGGTTATGCTTAATGATCATATCAGTTGTTTGTGTACGGCAGAGATCATAATTCTCCGTGCTGCAGGTCACAGGAAACATCTGTCATACACAAAGCCATTAATATGATCATTATTAAGCAAAACTAAGGTTTATTATCTGTGTGGCACGTCACAATTATGACCAATTGAAAACGGAACAAGGGCACAAATACAAAGAAAAATTCTATGGATATAAGGCCTTGTATCCATAGGCTGTTACCTTGTGGAGTGTGCCCTTGTTCTATTTTCCATTGTTTTCAATGCACTACACAAACGGTATGAACATCAATTAAGACAACTATCTCATGCACTTTGGAAGCTAAGGGAGGGTGCATGTGGATTACATTTTGTGTAAAAAATCACACATACATACCTATAGACATTATGAAAAGTAATAAATAGTATATATTTGGTATAAATTCTATAACAAAACGGATAAATTACCCTTCTCAAAAGCATGAAACCTCTATAGCTGGGGGAGAGGAGGATTTTGCCACCTTAACCCCTTCAGAGGGGAAAATTATACTTTATGCAATAATTACAAAAATTCATTATACAGTGGAACCCTTCAACAAAAAATCTGTGGGGCCACACATTTACTTTGTGTTATCAGAACTTTGAGTTATGTATCATGTATTTTAATAGAATTCAATGCCAGGGACCTGAAAATCAGTTTTGTGTTATCAGGGCTTTTTGGTTAACAGATTTCGTGTTAAATAGGTTCCACTGTATGTATATAGTGCATAGGATTCAAATAACCATCCCACCAAAGGTAAAAAATACACTTTGCCCCCATATTATCATAGGTTTTTTGAGAGATAAACCCTGTGTCAATTTCAAAACATAATGGATACAAATTCAACTCCAAAAACCTTGAAAATTGTATGAAACCCTATAGCTTCAAAGGGGTTCATAAAGCCTTACCAGTAGCTCTTTAGCAGATATCATTTCAATTATTTAACTGCATTAAACTAAAATGAAATATGTACAAACTTACGGAGGAAAGACCCTTTATTGGTTTATTTTACATAGGCATGTCTATACAATGTATCTCATTAATTAAAAAAAAACTAATGTTATATGAATGCTGAAACATTTATTCTTCAAAACTTCCCTAATATTATGCCATGTAAGCTGTTGGCATGGCTACGGCAGCTAAAATGTTTACATTTTATGTCAAAATGATCAATAAAAAGGGTTAATTGAGCAAAATTTGCGCCTAAAAGCTTATGATTTTTTTCTGGGGGGGGGGGGGGGGCAAATGCCCCCCATGGTGCCGCCACTGGCCTAGTTTTAGGTGAAGTGGTTCAGATGATTCCCTATAATGCCCAGCGCTTAATTTGTATTCTTTGGCAAAGGAATTATTATTAATAATATGAATACAGATCTTTTGTATTAAAATTATTTTCTATAAAATAATCTAAACAAAGTACATGTATAAGTAATTGCATTGATAGGCAAATATAATAACTACATGTACATTAGGTCAAATTAAATTAATAGTTTGTCTCAAAGCTCCCTACTCTTGAAAAACTAATGCGAAATGCGTTTTTGTAAGGGATTTTTTTAAAGATTTTTTTCGGGTGTGACAGTAGTCCTGAGTGCTATTCTACAGCAGTTCCATATGTACCCCTCATATATTTACAATATACAAAATTAGTGTTAATATTGGCCTTTTTAGAACTCAAAAAGAGAATAAAGAACCAAATCAATTAAATTAACCATTGTTGTCATTTGATTTTTCATAGTATAATTTTCATTAGACTTTTCAAAATATTGCAATATCAATAATACGGAAATTGATAACTTTAATAAACTACAGTGATACCCTGTATGCTAATAATTACACACAATTATAGAAATTCATAACTTGAATAAACTACAGTGATACCCTGTATGCTAATAATTACTTAATACTTGACATTCCCAATTAAAATAACAAAAGACTTCTGGCAACAATAAAAAAAAATTGTCATTCCCCAATAACTTAATGACAGGTTGTGAAGTTAACAAATTAATAATCAGAGTGAATTGTACAAAAATATAAATATACATATTTTGCTTTAAATTTATGTTAAAAATATATAAAAACTATATGGGGCAGCATATTTGTATAAGAAATATTTACAGTATGTTATTCCCTTTCCACTTCAATTTTGTGCACATTCACAAAGACATTGGCTCATAAAAGACAAAATAAAATCTTTTGCTTATTTTTTTAATGATTGATTGATGGGTTTACAATTTTCTTGTGTTACTGTATTACTTTTAAGACATTGTTGCAAAAGGTTTGTTCTTGATTAAGTTCAGGCATGTGTGTTATTGACTAAAGTCAAAGTTGATTGGCCTTGCCCTGGTTATAACCAATGCAAATAAATAAATAACGATTCTGATCTTGTCTGTCTTAACTTGTTATGTTGATTTTCCATTCTTACTTTTTTTTTCAAATTTAAGCATTTCAGTAGCATAGATGTTAAAATTATTACAACTTCTTTTCAGATACGATTTATGTGACAGACTTGCGAGGTGTAAAGCTTTATTCGATTTCAAGCACAGTCAAAATATTTGGACCATTCCCCTTATCATTTGCTTATCAATTCAAATGTTTGGTGGATGATATGTGCATATCCGAAAGTTTTAGCCCTTTTTATCAAAGTACATAGCTGGTGATATGCATCCAAACTTTCTAACAACATCACCATCCTGATCACCATCTCGATCAAGATGAAAAATACACCCGTTCTCTCCTAAAGCTAGCCCTACCCATGGAGTCTCATAAAAAACAAGGCGTCTCAAATGTTGCTGCGATTGTGCCACCACAATACCCTAATAACCCCTTTTGTACTAATCCCTCGGGCTAATTCCTCCCAAAAGAATCTAAACAAAAATTCTTGGGATATAATCCAGCAAGCCTTAGGAAGGGTAAATATCCAAATAGGTCTCTAAAGGATGACGTACATCAATGTTTGAATTAAAGAACAGTAAAGGTGTGTTTCACTGACTTTTTATTTCTAGCAAAGTGCTATAAAGCTGCATGAGTTTGAAAACTAGACTAATGTCAACTAATATTGAAAATAAATTGTCATATTTAAAGTTGAAATAAACAAAAGCATAATAATATTGCAACATCAATTAATATAGACATTGATAACTTGAATAAACTACAGTGATACCCTGTATGCTAATAATTACACACAATCCCTGATGAAACTTAATACTTGTTATTCCCAATTAAAGTAACAAAAGACTTCTGTCAACAATAACTAAATTGCCATTCCAATTAAACTTAATGACTTGGGTAATTAACAAAATAATAATCAGCAAATTGTACAAAAATATAAATATAAGTGTTTTGCTTTAGTACAAATTTATGTTAAAAATTATTTACAAACTAAAATTTACTATTGACTATATAGGGCAGCATATTTGTATGATAAGTAAATATTTTCAGTTAAGTTAATATTTCCACATCAATTTTGTGCACATACACAAAGAAATTGGCTCACAAAAGACAAAATAACATCTTTTGCTTTTTTCTAATGATTGATTGAGGGGTTTACAATTTTCTTGTGTTACTGTGTTATTACTTGAAAACTAGACTAATGTCAACTAATATCGAAAATAAATTGTCATATTTAAAGTTGAAATAAACAAAAGTATAATAATATTTCAACATCAATTAATATCGAAATATTATTAATGTATGTTAATAATTACACAAAATTATAGAAATATTCATAACTTGAATAAACTACAGTGATATCCTGTATGCTAATATATAATTATAACTACAAACAATTCCTGATGAAACTCAATACTTGACATTCCCAATTAAAGTAACAAAAGACTTCTGGCAACAATAACAAAATTGTCATTCCACAATAACTTAATGACGAGTTGTGAAGTTAAGAAAATAATAATTATAGTGAATTGTACAAAAATATAAATATACATGTTTTGCTTTAGTACAAATTCATGTTAAAAATACAAACTAAAATTTACTATTGACTATATGGGGCAGCATATTTGTATAAGAAATATTTACAGTATTTCATTCCCTTTCCACGTCAATTGTGTGCACATTCACAAAGACATTGGCTCATAAAAGACAAAATAACATCTTTTGCTTATTTTTTTAATGAATGGTTGATGGGTTTACAATTTTCTTGTGTTACTGTGTTATTACTTTTAAGACATTGTTGCAAAAGGTGTGTTCTTGATTTAGTTCAGGCATGTGTGTTATTGACTAAAGTCAAAGTTGATTGGCCTTGCCCTGGTTATAACCAATGCAAATAAATAAATAATGATTCTGATCTTGTCTGCCTTAACTTGTTATGAGGATTTTCCATTTTTACTTTTTTTTCAAATAAGCATTTCAGTAGCATATAGACGTAAAAAAATTACAACTTCTTTTCAGATACGATTTATGTGACAGACTTGCAAGGTGTAAAGCTCTATTTGATTTCAAGCACAGTCAAAATATTTGGACCATTCCCCTTATCAATTCAAATGTTTGGTTGATGATCTGTGCATATCAGAAAGTTTTAGCTCTTTTTAATCAAAGTGCATAGCTGGTGATATGCATCCAAACTTTCTAACAACATCACCATCTCGATCCAGATGAAATATACACCCATTCGCTCCTAAAGCTAGCCCTACCCATGGAGTCTCATAAAAACAAGGCGTCTCAAATGTTGCTGCTATTGTGCCACCATTGCTCAGATCAAGACAATAGATGATATGTGTTGAACAGCATTCCACATAAAGATAACGACGGCATGGTGTGAGGGCAACGGCACCATGTATAACGCAGGAAGGAATCTGGAATTTATTGAGAACCTTACCATCTTCTTGGAAATGTAAGATCCCTTTAGAAAGACTCAGGTAGATATCATCGCCTGCAGAGCATAATTCAATTACATGCCAGTCTTTCAAATATTTATCGTCTTCAGGTTTAACAACTAGAGATGTCGAAGTCATGTTGTCTGTATCAATGACATGAATTTCAGGAGATTCATACTCTGGAATAAGAAGCTTACTATCCTTGAATATATTCATGGCACAGGGTCGTTTCAGATTTGGTAATTCATGTTTAAATGTCTCTTCACTATCATACGATGGAAAACAGAACAATCGTTTCCTTTTCAGAAACAATGCAAACAAGCAAGTATCACTACAAGCCAAGAAGGATCTATCATGTGGGAGGTCAACAATAGTTCTGACTAATTGTCCTTCTTGATCAAACTGACAAATTGTGCCACTTGTTTCTGTATTAGCAATGTGAAGAATTCCTGAAGGGCTAACAACAGTGTCTGATGGCTTATCCAAGCTAACTGCCTGTGTTTTTGTTTGTATTTCTTTATAATGTACAACATCAACATCTTCTTCATAGACTTTGCAACCCTTGCATTTTATCCTTAGCTTGTAATGGCCTACATTATCTGGAACGAACTTCACTGTGTGATGACTTACACTTCTTGTAACACTACTAGGAATTTCTGCTCCTGCTTCATCAATTATTTTGGTCTCAAATGAACATTTTGAAGATGTCACATTGTTACCATGTAAATCAAATGCTACTATGTTCATTGTACATCTACAGTGGGCTAGCACAATATTTGGTTGTATATCAATTTGGATTTTGTATACTGGTACGTCTTTGGTAGTCATGCGTGCAAGGTTTTCATCAAGCATTTTCAAGGTATACGTTCCTGCTGATTCTGGGCAAAAAACTACTGTGCTTCCATTGTAGGAGTCAAGTTTTATGCCAATACCATCTGGTCCAATCATGCAACATGCACTTAAGTCCTGCGTTTTATCAACATCTATGGTGCAATATCGACCTACAATACCAAATATGGAAGTACCAAAATCCCCTTTGATATCAAATTCAGACAGCTGTATCACAGTATTCAAAACTTTAATTTCTAACTTGTGAATACCACTCATGATTGGTGTATATTGTATAATGTATATCCCTTCACATCCGGCAACCTTTTTGATGATACAGTCAAGTTTCACATCTGATGGCATCAATACACATGCTTCATATGGTTCACAATCAAACCCATGAGCTCTTCCATCTAAAAAGTTCTGAATGGTCACTTTGGTCATACATTGTTGGTTTATTTCAGCCTGTAGTACTTCCATTTCCAGCAAGTTGACATCTATTATTCTCTGCAACATGAATTTGTCTTTGCCAGGATAATCTTTGTGGAATATCTCAAAGGTATGTTTTCCAACTTGTTTGGGTGTAAAAACTGCTCTTGTACAATTTTCCAAGCAACATTCCACCCTCTCATTATGGGGGCCAGTGACTTTGCAATGTATCAAGGGTTGTCCTGTTGTATCAACAATTTCTTCTTCCAATGAGTTACAATTCTGAAATTGAACACTGCACGAATGGTCTTTGAATGCTACATCAATATGCGTAATTTTGAAGCCTTTTTCTTCAAATTTGCCAAGATCTGAAATTGTCTCTTTAATCTGTGAGAGAGCCTCTTCATCATGAGTAAATTCCATAAATCGCAATTCTTGCAGTGGTTCAGTATCAACTTTTGCATTGGCTATTTCTTCCATTGGTTCTTTTAATTTATTGAATCTCTTGATTACCTGTATGTCACATTGTTCTTGCAGGACTTCCTGGACATGTTCATGCACATCACCCATTGTCTTCATTTTTTCATCAATCAAATCTATCTCTGAATTCAGTTTTGCCACAGCAGTGTCTCGAGAATCATCAATCTTTGTTTTATAGAAATCCTTTTGCTCTGCAACTGTTACTTGAAGTTCCTCAAATGCTGCTGAATTTTTTTTAGAACACACACTAGCTTGTTTTTGCAACAACCGTTTATTATGCTGACAGTTCTGTTTTCCTTTTCTATACCACTCCTGAGTTTCTAACATTGAGCTATCCCAGTCATCCAAGAGTTGTCGTACTTTTTTGCCCCCTTCACCTAGTGGCATCACCTCATGATTACCATCCTTATTGTGCATAGTTGCAACACATATCTCACATAAAACCATTACACAAGTTAAACACACCTTTGTTATGTCTTGGTGATGATCTGAGCATTTCTTCTCTGCAAATTCCACTTCTAGTTTTCTCTTCAAATCTTCTGTAAGAGTCTGAAATTTATGGGTTTGATATCTTACCAATGCACTATGCAATATCAAACACTCTTTACATAGAAATTGACATTCACCACACCAACCTGTCCCAGACCTATTTCCCCCACTACACATGGAACAAAAATAATTGCTCTGATTTCTGAAATCACCTGCACATGCTGCACTAAAATTATGAAGTTGAATAATTGTATCAAATTCTTGAACACCATTCACTGGAATCCCCATTTTTGACCTACACATTGGACATCTAAAGGAATGTTCTGATAAACTAGAACTTCTGCCATCAACACCATTATTAGAATTACAGTTAATAATGTGTTCCAGACATTGTTCACACACTATGTGAGAGCACTCTAATCTTCTAGCTTTCTTTTCCTTGTCATTGTAGTTATCCCAGCAAACCATACAAAATATCAAATCTTTGACGAATTCAGGTTTAATGTAAAGCTTATCTGATGGCACGGTAGAGGACGCCATGTTGCAATGCTATTCAATTTATGAATAGGTGTTGAAAAATTCAAAAGCAGGCAAGGCTAGGGTCTCTTCACAAAAATGACTGACCAATTAATTTCTTATTAGGACAAATCAATGATTTAGGCTCATTTGTGACCTCACTGTTCCAGTCCTGAGAAATGTATGCTTATTAAACACTAAACACATGCCATTATATTGGCTCAAAATTTTCTGAATATAGGTCTATCTGAAAACCTTCCCACAGATTGAATATCACTTTCTGTTCTGGATTTGGAAATACATTGTTTCAATAGCTCCACACTAAGTCCACACACCACCAATTGATATACTGATCCAATAAATTGTCCAAAAATAGTGATTTAAAAACCAAATACACTTGAAGTATGTAGTAATTACATCATATAACATTTTAGTTGTCCATTTTCAGCAACACATTGTTAAGGGTTAAATATCACACGTGCGTCTATGGTATATATGCTGGTGTTACAAAGACACGTCTATATGACATGCTCGTCTCAAAAAGGTGCATCGAAAACGTTTTTCAAATCTTACAAACATTATAATGAAACTTCATATACTGTAAGCGTCAGTAATTTGCACGCTATGCCAATTTTAAATCATTTCAAGCTTTTATTTTTGCGCTCATGAGTTTTGTTAATGTTCAGCAGTATATACAAAGACCATTTTTACGGTACATTTATTTGATGAGATGAGATGAACGTGAAAAAGCACAAAAATTAGTGTAGCATGAAAAATACCACTTAATACAATACTTTAAAAAAGATGTCTAATGATTGAACAGCAAATTTAGCATATGGTCTATGAGCTGGTTGTGTTTGAGGGAAATTGTTTCTATCATTATTTATTACATTACCTACAAATCATGTGCATCTAAAGGCAATAAATGTGTGGAGTAAACAAGTGTAGCACTTTGTGAAGTATGAAAGATTTATCTTTTCACGCGATGGTGGAGTCTAGCGACCAATCAAGACGTGCGCAGTACATTTTTGTTATCACTGCATAGTTAGTTGCACACGCTCTTGGCTTACACACCCAGCAAATTGTTTTGTAGGAAATTTAATTATTTCAATAATAGCAACTATTTTAAAACTGCAACTTAGTATAAAGTGTGTCCAGAGGTGATTTGGATGGTGAAGCCACCTGCACTTTGTTAAAAATCATATAAAATCAGCAGTTTTCAGTGATTTTAGCCAAGCCCCCAATATCCCATGCAATGCATGATATTAATCCTGGACATGTAGGCCAGTGTTACAGGTCTGGAAATTGGTAGATTTGAGGAATACATGAACATGGACAACTGCTCATAAGTAATCATACATTAAAGCCTTAAAGCTGATGTATAAATATAGAGTAAAACAATTGTAGTAACCAATGAAATTAAAAAAATTTAGTAATCAGTTGTCAATTCAAAAACCAAAAAGCTTACAAGAACAACTATCCCTGGTAACCAAAGTAGCCTATGATGACGTGTAACGTATGATTCTGCTCCTTCAGTGTCTTCACCAGATGATACTGCTGTAAAAGTTAAGACACTACAAATCTATGTAAATATTTCAAATACAAGTTTTAAGATCCAATGTAGATCGAGAATACAAATGCTGGATATATGCAATCATTGTTATTGAGATATTGGATGGGTTTGTGTTCTTTGGTGCTGAAAGAAATCTTTGATGTAGAATGTTGAATGAATAAAGAGCTTCTGAAATAAATCACCATACCACAATCTTTTTTCCCTAGCCTGAATATCAGATGTGAAGAATACCTTTCAATATATGTTGCACCAAGTTCATCTTCTCTATCTTGTTACTCCGGTGGAATCCACTTTAGACTTGTTAACACATTTTCAATATGTACATATCTCATGTTTGCCATGCCAACAACACGTGATAAAATGCAAGGCTCTTCAAATGCAATACTTATCAGTAGAATGCAGAGAACAATCCAGAAACTCCTTATTCAGCACAGAACCACAGTCCAAAACACTATAATGTAAAAGTAACTCCTTCCATCAAACTGTAACCTGGGGAAAAACAGGGTATAGGTGTTTTAAAGCAATATTATAAGATTTGGTTCAAAACAGATTTTAGTTAAAACAGTTTAAAATGAAATATTATGACTAAGTAATGCTATCAAAATGAACATTTTTCTCTAGACTTTAGACTCTAGCAAATGCACAAAATAGACATATGAGGGGTGATCTGGCAAAATGAGTGGAAAGTCACCAATTTCAAAATTGAATTTATGGCATATTTTTATTCTCTATAAACTCAGCTTTTGAATGATATACAATATGTCACACTTTCTTTCTCCATTCTCCATTTAGAGATTAAAAAAATTATCTTTTATACGAGACAGTCCACTGAAAATCTGGCAACAAAAATTGGCTACAAATTGATTTTAAAGTTACTGACTACTATAGTATATGATAACAAAATGTGATCGATTAACATGTGAGTAATTGCACTTCCCTGCATAATTCACCTTAGAAACTTGATGTATAGTTTGTTTGTTTATTGCTTCTTTCAGGCATGAGAACAAAGTTCCATAAAAAGCAGGAAAATTGCTAAAACAGCCTAATAATGGGTTGAAAATACAAGAAAAGGAGGAAAACCAGGCCAGCAAAAGCAGGAATTCCTGTTTCAGGAACATTCTCAATCTCATGCCTGTTCTTTATACTGGGTCCATGTTCAGAAGGGATTCAATTAGGGCCTATACACTTCTCAAAAGAAATGAATAACATTTAAAGCAATACTATAAGATCTAAAAAGTGAAGCGCCCCTGTCGCCCATGACTATTGATTTTATTGGCTTATCAGGTTAGTGTTTGGTAAAAGCCAAGCCAAGCCAAAATGACTTATTGGAAATTTGTGATCCCTCTGCTAAATTGCAAAAGTAAAAAAAAAAAAAATACAGCCCATTTAATTCGACTACTTACAGCACAGTTTATGTAGTGATCAATCTATTGCTTTCTGTACCTCATTCCCATCTTTTAAAATCTCTATTTAAATGATGCATCTGCAATTTTCCTATGTAATTTATCAACCACAGATACTGGAACCTTCAAGAAAAAAGATGTATTTTAAAATTAGTCAGTATGTTATTAGTCAAATTCAATGATGCACAGCTCCGAATTAAGCCATAGTTTGAGTCAGTTTGCTTGATTCAACTGATTAAACTCATTGAAAAAGGTTTCGCTCTAAACATGTTGAGAAATCTGCTGAATACTATTAGTTACCCCCTGCTTGTTCACGAAATATGGGCAAATATCTAGGGTCTGGTGCCATATTCCATGAGGCCGACAGGCAGAATGGAATATGGCACCAGACCCGAGATATTTCCCGTATTTCGTAAGAACAAGCAGGGGGCAACAATTTTATCCTTTTAAGTGTACATGAATTCTGTAATCTTGTTGGTAAACTTACCATCAAAAAACGAAATTTTAATCATATAAGCTTAATAAACAAAGCATGGAAAGCCCCAAGTCACAGCCATGCCGCGCGCTTGGTTGGGTGTGCACGTATTGTTCAAGGCGTGTACGCTTGCGTCACGACCAATGCGTAAGCGCTACATTTAATGCGATACACTCTTACGCAGCAACTTATATGACGCACATGCATATTTTTAGCTCAAATGATAACGTGCAATATAGTGTTTGTGTATGAGTCACTGAATACGGGATATATTCAGGGTTTGGCTTATTTTTATTACTGAAAATCATGAATATAGGTTTTGTTTATAATATGTTTGACCAATGAGATTACAGAATTTGTGTACACTAAAGGATAAACTGTGATAATTGTTTTTCCCCAAGGTGTGATATGAAGCAGCTGTTGTACAGTTAGCTTTATTTAGGTGAAAAACTTAGTATTCTATATGTGTGTAACTAGAAAGTGAACATTTAACTTAGTCACAAGATAAAAATATACATGGGGGGGGGGGGCTACACATGGATGCAGAGTTGTTGATTTGTGATGAACAACTCTGTAGCATGTCTGTGAATGAAGAAAAAAATCAAACAGCTAAGAGGTAGCCTTAGTCTAGGCATTATTAATCTTGCCTTATGTGCATTTGATCAAGTCAAAGATTAATCAAAAACAAAAATTGTGACTTGCTCCAACAAAACCCGGACAAAGTCGCCTGAGCACTTATGGAGTTACAGCCCAACGAATAAGCCACAAATCAATAGAAATCATAGGAATTTTCAAGGGAAATATTGATTTTCCAGTGCCAAAAAGTTGAGCAATGTTGATTAGTGATACATCATTTTAAAGTTGGTATTCAGTTTTTTTAATATGGGCAAATCAGACAAATGATTTTTCTTGACTTTGTCCGCGTTTCGTGGGAGCAGGTCACAAATAACATTAGGGGAAAATTGCCTGTGATTTCTGTGCATACCCAACCGCTGGTTTGATAGGAAACCAGCGGTCCTTAATTATGAGTGTATAGCATCATAGACCGTAAACATATTGAAGCTATGATTAATGGGCTATAAAACTCCAGGAAGCATAAACAGTTATTATTTTGCTGTCAGCACATCCATGTTTTTAAAGAAAGAAAGGCCACAGGACACTGGGGAGTACTTGAAATATTATACAAGATCGCGACAAATTTAAAAATTGCGCAAAAATTCCATAAATCGTCGACAAATTCCTTATATCACGGAAAAGGTCGTTCAGTCGCCGACAAATTCTTAAGAACGGCGTCAAATTCCTTCAACAGCGAAAAATGTCTAAGATAGTCTACCAATGGCCCAAATCGATCGCAAATTTCTAAAATTGCGCAAAAACGCCTAAAATCGACCACAAATTTCTCAAACCCCCGATAAAGGTCGATTAATTGCCGACATATTCTTGAAATCGGCGTCGAATTCCTCTAATAGCGACAAATATCTAAAATTGTCGACAAATGGCCCAAATTGTCCGCAAATTTCTAAAATCGTCTAAAATCGCCAAAAAATTTCTTAAGATAGATAACTTGTTTGTCGACTTTAGGCGATCTAGCGGTTTTCTGCGGAATTTACGCCTCCCTAACGAAATTGACGACTTGTTCCTCAGCGTCATGGGGTCTAAAGAAGGCATTGACTGTTGGTTAACTCAACCTCTGCTAAATTCACAGTGTAATGTGTTATATTCTGGGGGTCTCTCTATGTACAGCTGTGTGTCATGGTTTAAAGGTGGATTTAGGGCAATTTGGGTATAGTGACCCGGGTATAAGTCTTTTCAAATTCTTGTCAGGTGTATAATGACCTGTTTTTTATTTGCTGGTATAGAGATTGGTCCAGGATGATGGGGTCATGTTATTTTGGTAATCCCCTTCATCCAAATTTGTGCTCCTATTAAAAAATGGCCACTCATTCAAAATTGTGTTAGTTGAATAAATAAAACATGAAGTATTAATTTATGAAAAGTGCAA
>JXSR01S019471.1:25225-38532 GCA_000969725.1 Ophiothrix spiculata | reverse complement strand
TTTCCTACCCTATCATATCTCCTCCTTTTCCTTTTTCTGTCTTCGTCTGACGAGTCATCGACATACCACGGCTTCTTCTTTTTCTATTCAAATCAAAACAAAACAAAAATCTCTATAATAATAATAATAATGAAAATGATGATCGGTCTGGGGTCAGAGGTTCTTGAAATTATTCTGGTGGCACCTGAAAAACAATTTCTGACATAAAGTAGACAATTTTGAGGGTTTGTCACATTCTAGGTGTTAAATGAATATTACATCTATGGCAGTCATTGCAGATATTTCTTTCTTGCATTCCACAAGATGTCAATTCAGGATTACTTTATTTTCACAGGCTCACATTTTCAAAGATAGTGGCCCAAAAATATTTCATTTCATAGTTTTGAACCCAATTTTTCAGTTCAAATAGTCATATTTTTATGGGAAAAAAGACCTTATTTGGAAATATATATTTTAGACCAAAAGCAGTTCTGCAAGATCCTATGTTGGAAAACGCTGGTGACACATATCTATCAAAAATTTTCTTGAGTACCATTCCCCTGGGGTTTGGATGGTAACCTTTTCCCCAAGATGAAATGTGTTACTGTGGCTCATATACACAGCTGCTGGAGACAAGCATATTGCATAATACAGAGTGTCCATGAATGATTTATACCCGGTTTCAAAAAATCAGAAAAAATATTAAATCGTACTTTTTCATAAAACAAACAGCTTTTCTACATTAGTAGATAAGTCTTCTACATTTTCCATAGGTTTCATCAACATACCCTATAATCTTGATCATAAGAACCCCCTCAGCGCCACTTCAAATCCTAACGTGGTGGAAAATTACAATGGTCCTCCTGTTAACTTGTTATATTTTATTCACCAGATCAGCAAGTACTTTCATATTTTCGTGTTTCCAAAACAGTACTTGTTTGCCATGTATGGTTTTTAATTTGTTCTTATGATCAAGGTAACATGTTCTTATGATCGAGGTAACAGGGTATCATGCTTCATTGCTTTGTGCGATGACGTAATTCAAAATTGATGCAAACAAGGTTTTGATCTGTACAAATATTCATGCAGGTATATAATTAATACGTGTAGTATGCACACTTACTAATGTTTTTTAAGTTTAATGAATACAGCTCGACCAAATTCAAATCTTGATTCTTTGGCTCTGTAATTTTCTACTATAATCTACAAAAAGCATTACCTTGCAGACTTCTGAATCTATTCCTACTTGGAAGAGCGAGATATGGTCTTAACCAGATATGGATCAGGACACCATATTGGCGGACAAACACAGTTGAGGAACCACAGCTCTGTTGATTATGTCAACTTACTTCCCCGCGCTGAGGTTTCCGTCGACAACAAATGGTCCTAATATTGAGTTGTTACCCATATTATACCCATCCAAACTACTAACTTCTGGTTGTCATTAGTAATGTCAAATGTAATGTTTCTTGGTGGATTTCCCGTAAGTGCGTAACATCTTACAAAGCTGTTCAAGCGTAACTAAAATAGCTGTTTCCTTCTCAAGGACACTCGATATCCATCACAGTCAATCAATAAAACCTAATTGTATTTTACATTTTAACTTTAGAAACGTAATATATTTTAGAAAAGTAAAAGAGTTAGTTTTTAACTTGAATGTTTAATTTCAACATTTCTCTTATCACAAATTTATAATTCACAAAATATACCTTGTTTTGAAAAATCACTATAACTTTCCACAGCAACATACGATTTGAAAAATTCAAAATTCTTCAGTAACCTAAAGTCATGTTTAACTTGCAAATAAACAAGATTTGACCATGCAGTATTGAATATATGAACACATTGCAAACACTTTACTCTATAAGGCCCAGTTCAGACTCCCCTATCGTATAGAATATTTTGCTTAGAGTATTCTATGCTGACGACAAAATGACGTAGGTCATCGAATAAAACACACTTTTTAATTCGATGACCTAGGTCATTTTGTCGTCAGCATAGAATATTCTAAGCAAAATATTCTATACGATAGTGGAGTCTGGACCGGGCCTAAATCTTGAAGTATGCAGCAGGCAGCCAATTAATGCACATAAACCAATATCGCCCATTCCACAAAATCGGGTGCCAATAGCGTATTTTACGTTCTTTGGTCCACAAAAACCTTCCAGTGCCTTTATCTCTTCCAATATTGCGATATTCGGATAGGACTTGTCAAGATCTACTTGGTCATATATGGTTTGTCATACTTTTAATGCCATTATGACTCTGATTTATGCATTCAAAGAAGCAAAAAACATCAAAAATAGCTACAAATGCGTTTCCATCACAGAAGTGTTACTTTTGGACATGTTCATTTTCTTTCAGTATATAATACTTTTTCAAGTCTATTATAATTTTTAAACAGATAAACAATCAGCATTTTGTATCTGAGAAATATTTTCCAAATTTGATGACATCTTTTGACAATTCAAAAACAAAATTCATTTTCCACCTACATCGTGTGAGCTACATTACAAAAGTTTGGCATGCCATTATTTGATGGGACAAAACAGCAATAGCAACAAAATTTAAGTGCAGCAAACATTCTAGTGAATTTGAAAGCCATATTAAAGAATGTAAAATTTATTAATGTTTGACAAAGGAAAGTGTTTATGTACAACCAATACTAGTCTCTTACAAAACACAAAACCACCAGGTCATGATGTTGTAGCCATACAAGGGATATGCTATTGATCTCGTAAAAGATTCTGATTGTTTGCTGCATACTCCCAAGGAAACACTGGAAGCATGTTGTCATTTGAACTTTGAACATTGCACCCTACCTTTCTTGGACTCCGTCTCGCATCTCTCTCATCAGAGCTATCTCTTCGTTTTCTCTAAGTAGATAAAACACAATAAAAATGATGTTTTTTAGCACTGTGTGCATCAGATGTTTGGGTTGGCATAAGAAGAAATATTGTGTATCCCATCATGCATTGCTTCCTATGGGATTGTTTGAATAGGAAATCATGTGAGTAGTTAGTCAGTAATTAACCATAAATCAATGTTAATTGTTGTAATATTGAGGTGTTCGCATATTTCATCACTAACTACTCACATAATTTCCTGTGCAAATAATTCCTTAAGAAGCACCAGCAGAAACCCACATATTATGCCGTATCTCAAGGGACATATGGTCTGGAAAGGATCACTTGTTGATTAAACAAAAAGGTCACTTGTCAATTCAACTTAGTATACTGTAAACGCCAATATTTTTGTGCTCAGTAATTTCCGCGCACGGCGAATTTTGGACATTTTGCATGTTTTTATTTTCGCGCAAGTGAACATTGGGCGAGTATGGAATTTCCTTTGCAACAAATACATTAATTTATGTATTGCATTTAGTTTCACGCTAACATCATTGTGCGCAAAAAGCGCGAAAATAAATGTAGCGCAAAAATATTACATGCTTTGAGGTAATGAGGTCTAAAAGAACAGCACAGGATTCCAAATAAGTAGGTCGCAAGTTCGAGTCCCACTACGGCCAACGGGTTAGGTCCTTAGCCAAGGCATTTAATCTAAATTGCTTCGTCTACCCGAGTGATTTTGGGGAGCCTTTAGAGGAACATTACAATAGTGCAAATAGGGTGTGTGCATTGGCCATGCAACCACCCTAGTTGAAGTGAATTGTTACAGTTTCCTGATGGCAGCGAAATAATAATTGGCAGCAGGGCTTTGAAATACATAGTAAACTAAAAGGCGCTATAAAAATCCCATTATTATTATTATTAAGAAATAAAGTTTTGCTTCGGCAAAAAAGCATCTTTATCAATTCTCCCAATCAAGCAAGTTTTTCTCAAACTTTTTGAAAATTCTTTCATAAAATAGTAAATTGCTGTGATCAATGTAACTTCAAAATTCAAGATCTATATCAAACTCTGTATTTATTTTTGTCTGTGGATTCTTTTCCTCTTACCACAATTTATGGATGAGCGTCATATTTTCAATCACATTTTTTCTATTATAATTACATTTGCGACCATTCATTAAAAATCTAACAAAAAAAATCGTAACTCTACTTTTGTGTTTTGCATCATTTGAAACAAGAGTCATTTTCAAGCTTAATATGTGTCCTTGTTGAATCTGCAATAAAGCAATTTGTTTTGACCAGGTACCAACTTACAGGATTTTTTGCTTTTAAAAGATTATCAAAATACAAAGCTACATTGTATACAGAAAAGGTGAAAATCCAGTTTGTCAACGGTGCTTTTATGGCATTCATAATAATTTTAAATATAAAATTGAGATTGTTTGATTTAGTGTTGTATATAGTCTTCTCATTTCATTGATACCAAAATCATGAAAATCGGTCAAGACGTTACATAATTATGACTAACGTTGGGATCGGGACCCGGGAATTCGAGTCCCGCCAGTGAAAGTCGGGACTCGGGAACAAAAAAATGTTCCCGATTCCCGAAAGTGGTACCAATTTAAAAGTACCAACTTTTCATTTTCGTAGTAGGTGTAATTGAACTTACAATTTACGTATGCAAGCTGTAGTAATCCATTTTAATGTATTTCCAATGATCCGAAAGTAGTGTTGTACCGGTACACGAACGCAAGATTCGTGTTCCGTAAGAAATATGCGGTAGACGAAAACACGAAACAAACCAAAGCTGTCCGATAAAATGTCATTTTATCAACAACAAAATTACGCTTCGATCGCGAAAAATGAACTTGCTTTGTTATGTTATTATTAATGTCACTAGATGGCGATGTACTTATTTTCATAAACTACTAACTATCACACTTGCACATGCGCAGTTCATAACAAGATCGAATCACCGAGTCACGCGATCTTTTCCCACCGGTACTAGTAGCATTGCATTGGAGCAACGTAAAACTGGGTACCGCTTAAATTGCACCGTTTACTTCTGGGTTTTATTTGCGTAAATAACATTAAAAAAGCAACATTTGATCTTGATTTTATCGCAATAATCTTTACTTTTCCTTCATTTTATAATATTTTTGGTTGCAACAATGTATTAGTAAAAGTTTTGGTCTATAACAGTTCGAATTATAGTAATGCAGTAACAAATTCTCCATCATCTAAAAATTGAACCGTGTACCACATGGTGTACACGAAACACAACCAACAAGCTTAGCTAGTGGACAAAAAGAACACAGCGCAACCCGAGTTCGACCACGAATTTCACATTGAAAATAATAAAATTAAAGGACATCGTCATTATTTTAAAAACATTTCTTACGGACTAGTGGTTTGGTAAGTCTGAAAATCTGTATCAAATTGTCAAAAAATGACAGCATTACAAGTTGCCATATTGGGCAGTCTAACACACATGACATAGCATAGTACATGCAATGAAACACACATTTTGCGTACGTGAACGGCACTCTCATATTTCGGGATTATTTTCGGGAATCCCGAGTCCCGCCCGAAAAACCAACTCGAGTCTCGGGAGCAATAATTCCCGAAACTCCCAACGTTAATTATGACGTCACAAATTACTACTGGAAACGACGATTTTTGGTAAAATGGACACCCTTTCAAAATTTTGGAATAAAGTTTTAAATATTGGATTTTCACCAGATTTTTTCAGCAACAAATAAAGGAAATGATAATTCAAACATGTTCTGTAAGTTTCAAGCCCTCACCATGCAGTTTTTTTCAAAATAGTAACTTAAATTTCTTGAGGTGGACATTTTTGTCAAAATCGTGCTTTCCAGTAGTACTTAGTGACGCCATAATTACACAAGGCCTTGACCGATTTTCATGATTTTGGTATTAATTAAGAGAGGAGACCCTGTACCTGATACTATGATAACAAAAAAATAAGTTTAAAGTTAATATTCAGTCATGTGGTCAGCATTACTATGATTTAATATTGAAAACATGAATGCCATAGAATCGCCCGTGGACAAACTAGATTTTGACTTTTTTGCACAAATGTCAATTGTTGCACAATGCAAGATTTGTTTGAAATGAAATTATCACCTTATGCGGGCAAGATATCACTTTTATTGAATATACTAAAACTACTTTTAAATTCCTTTCTAATTTTGAGTTATATGCCCTTGAACTTTAATAACACTTTTATTGGTCCACCCTGTATATTACAATATACTGTAGCCAGAGAACCGGGGGAGGGGGGGTAGAGCATTTCCTCCCTTCCTCCATCACAAGCCTTGCCCCCTTTCAGACAGACACAAATTTCACACTCAATTTCATATTGTTTTTGATAATTTAAATATAAAATGTCAAAAAATCCATTGAAGTATACAGAAGTTAGAGGCAAATGTCAACCTTTTTCACAACGCCAACGACGACGACACAGACATCCACTTCTATGCCATAATCACCCTTCTACTCTTCAAGCAAAGGAATAAAAAAATTGAGATATAATGTCAGTCAATTTGACATTTTTTCTCAAAATTTCAAGACATTTTTAACAATTTTAGCTGAAATTAACAGATTTGATGGAATTTTATTTTTTTTGAGCGCATTACAAAAAAAGTCCAGAATTTTTCTTATGACCACTTTTGCTCAAAACATTCTGCCCACAGATATTTCTTTTGACCCCTGTTTGATCCCCCAATTTGAAAATCCTTGCACCACCAATGACCACAGTATGACCATACCTTTGTTTTCCTTTGGGATTTTCTTCCTTTCCTAGTATCTTCTTCATCTTCATCTTGAAGTTGTTCTTCCGACAATTCCATTACCTCATCGTCACTTCGCTCACTTTCCGAGTCCCTTTTCTTCTTTGAAGCCTGGAAATGACATAAACATTCCTTGACTTAAAACACTTGTATCCTCATTTACTTTTGGTCTTAGTATGAATATCAGTGCAAATCAGGTGCATAATTTACCCAGCAGACGATTATTTTACAAGTATAATGGTGAATCAATGTGTTAAAATTCTGATTGGTATTTACTATATAATGGCTTACACCATTGTAATTTAAATAGAAACAGCTTTAAAATGTATATAATGCAAATTGAATCATATGCGTTGCATATTTTTAAGCGGAGATTTTATCCCGAGGAGAGGGGGTACTTAAGTTTGTATTGGAGGGGGTGTGCCACTGGGAAATTTGAAATACCACCCATGTACACTCGCGGTCTAAAGTATTTCCGCACAAACACTTTATTCAGCCATATCTCACAAGGCAGTAATAAGAAAACTATCGGGAAACTTATGTTGCTTTTGGTCAGATCTGATAGGTAATCTAGTTAAGTGTAAAATTGAGCTCCAAATGGGATCAACCCTCTCACGTACGGGTAGGAGGCAACAACACGAATGGGTCGAAAAACATGATTTTTAGGTCAAATTTGATTTGACAAGTCCTAGGTCAAGGTCACTTCACCACTCAAGTTGAGTGGTCATATGGAATGTGTATATGTAATTGAGCGACAAGCAGGCAATTAAATGTCCTGGTCACATTTAACTTCACCAAGAGAATGCTTGGAAGCAAACGAAAAAATGATCCTTCAACGCCCCCCAGTTTACAAATATTGGGCTGTGGTAAAAGTGGAATGGTCCCTGGCGGTATAAGACATTTTAAAAGCTTTTAAAGAGGTTTTCAATCTGTCAAATACCGTCACAAAACACTCCACATTCATCACAGCCCTATTTTTGTCAACTGGTGAGGCGTTGAAGGATCATTTTTTGTTTGCTTCCAAGCATTCTCTTGGCATAGTCAAGCATGACCAGGACATTTAATTGCCTGCTTATCACTCAATTACATATACACATTCCATATACCACCATATACCAAATGCTCAAATTTCAAGTCAAATTCATCCAAAAATGTCCTGATTTTTGTTTGAAATTTAGAAAAAAATCCAATATTTGAACCATTTTTGGGCAAATTTAAGAAATTTTGAAAAACAGACCAATAAAAATACCACATTTTGCAAAGACAATTAAAGGACCCATTGGCATATACCAACCAGCCTCATTTTGCTACCAAGTTTGCGACACATGCCCGTAATCACTTTTGTACTAAGTACCCCCCCCCCACACTGGGATTATATATAAGTACGGTGTTCAATCTTTGAAAATGACAATAATATAATATGTACTTGTGTATATATTTTAATTGGTGCCATGGCAGATTGAAATCATCCTGATTTAATGATGTGGAATGTTTCTACTTCTGTACGCTTTGAATTATTAGCTTTCAAAGTACCTTTCCACGTCTCTGTGATTTCTTTCCTTTAGCCGTCTTTTTCCTCCTATTATCTTCTTCTTCATCTTCTGACGCTTCTAATACACTATCGTCACTTTGTTCACTATCACCAGTCTTTTTCTTTTTTGATGCCTGAAAATAATAAATATGGTTTTGTTTTTAGTCAGGTCAAGGCCAATCAAAACTGTTATAATATTACTTCAGAGACAAGTTGAAATCATTTGGTATTGAATCATTGTTAGTTTGAGATTTTTGCCTTTCCTTTCAGCTTAGTTCAGTTTAATTTTCCTGATTAATCAAAGTGGAGCAGAGCTCTTAAAATACAACAAATAAATTCTCAACAAATGATTGTAAAAATAATTTATAAGACTGCCATATCAATATACCTTTGCTTGCCTTGGAGATTTCCTTCCCTTCGTTGTCTTTTTCTTCCTACTATCTTCTTCTTCTGACACTTCTGATACCTCATCTTCACTTTGCTCACTCTCTGAGTCCTGTTTCTTTCTTGAAGCCTGAAAATTGACAAACAAATTATTGATACTGGTACCTAATGTTGGGAGATAGACTAACCGTGCACTGGAACGTGAATATTGAGCTATAGCTATACTCTACATTAAATTAAAACCTTGTATTCTTCATCATGTGAACTGGTGTTTTTGCATTGTGTAAGAGACTAGCTATGATATATTTGGATTGATCATGAGCAAATCATTTCATATTAGTATATTTTGTGCACAAATCTTTCATGATTGTGGCCATATAATTAGCTAGGTTTGTTGCTACCACATGGATAAACCTTAACATTAGTTAATTTGAATATTCAGCAAGATTGGGCACGTGGGTATGATTCGAAAAATATGGTCTATTTATTTCTCTGTATGGTTATGTTGGTTTATGTGCGTTAATCTGCTGTTTACGTTGTACTTCAAGGTTTATAAAGTATATTTTATTTTCGATCAATCTTTTTTTTATTTCCGTTAAAAAAATACAATACATCTAAAAATACATCATAAACACTAGTACATGAGATCAGATGCTTCCATGTTTCAAGTGTCTATATCAGGTCAAAAAAGAAAAGAAATATACATGGTATTCTAGAACATATGAAAATTAAACAAATCACAAATATTTTGTTGAAACCAATCTAACATATTGAACCTGACTTATTATCCTACCTTTCCACGTCTTGGTGATTTTCTTCCTTTTGTTGTTTTATTCCTCCTATTGTCTTCTTCTTCATCTTCTGACACCTCTAATACTTCATCGGCACTTTCTGAGTCCTTTTTCTTTCTAGATGCCTGAATTGAATTGAATTTGTGAAAATTCGGGTCATGAAACTCAGACTGCTGTATCACTTCAGGGCCATACTAAAATATTAGGTCATGTATCATAGTTTTGTGGGATTTTTGTTTCCCCCAGTGTTTCCAAGTATTAACAGTTGCCAAAACTTGAGATTTGATTTACATCAAAACACACGACTGGCATCATCCCACTGTAGAGGTTGTTCATACTATAAAACTTCACTTGTGAAGTTAAGTTCACTTGTAAGGGCTAGTCTCATATACTCTCTGATTACGTGTACCATAATTCGTCATGTAAGTACAAGAAAGATGTATCTGCAATACCTGCTATTTTCAAAAATTTGTATTGCACACTGTATAATGTTCAGTCTAGGGTCTTGAAATGGTTTGTGTGTCACCTGAAGAAACATTTAAAGAGCAACTGACATATGGTAGACAAATTGTATGGGTCATTCCAAAGAAACGTTTGTGACCAAAATAATGATTTTTTTCAACTTAAATCGGCTATAACGCCTCATATACACACGCTATGAAAATAATTTTGGTTGATATTAAAACTACTTGGTATAGCCAAAAAACTCTGAACATTGAAAAAAATAAAATATGTTCAAGGTCAAAGAAAAGCCCATGTAACGCTTGGTAACGTTTGTGACTTCGCACGGAAGTGTGTTCTTGCACTTTATAGCTTCAAACCCCAAACTCTGTGAAGTGTGGCTGAATTGAGAGCTCATATCAACAGAGCTGGAGGAGTAAACATTTATGAACATTATCCAATCTTCAGTTTGCACATTTGCAAGAAAGAGCTCTCTTTATACACACATTTGTAATGTAACATTTGGTAACGTTTGTGACATTTTGCTATGTAACTTTTGGTAACGTTTGTGACATATCATATTATTTAAACACAGTAAATGATTTTAAACTTCATTCAATGAATTTTCGGTTAATATTTAATATTTATCACACGGAAAAATCATTAACGTTAAGCTTTGTTGTTGCACCTGTCAATCTAACTTTCAAAGGACCCTTACAGGGAATGCTGAAGGTGGATAAAGGAAATCAGATAAAAGGGAATAATGGGAGAATTGCATGCTTTACTTATGAGATCATGTCAACATTGTACCCATCGTGCACAACAAAACTCACAATGATGTGCGTTTTTTACCTGCTAGAGTTCCAAACGTTATGCTTTACTAAAATGGTGATATAGGTGTCGATAACGCAACTGTTGATCACTTCACAGCTTTACCACTCAGCGGTTGACTGATGAAATCGATGTTTGACTCAACTCTGTGTGAAGTATTTTGTACCCCGCAGCAATACCCCGCTACAAGTGCCCCGTTTCCAGCCCGATTTTTGATGTGTATCATTGAGACAGTTAATTAATATTCATCATGCTCAAATCAATGCAACATTAAAGCTTATATTTGATCCCTTAGGTACGGTATAGCATAATCCTTTTTCCATTACTAGTAAACATGGTCAAATGGATCAAATATAAGCTTTGGTTTGTATTCATACAAGAATCTGGAGTTGTGTAATAATTATTATGGAATTCAAATTGGTATCATTTGAAACTCATCTGCACACATTGCGTATTCCCTTGTAATTGAAATCAGTTTGTTGCAGTAAATCCCAACTAAATTGAAAAGAAAATCCTGAACTTTGCGCTGAAATTCAATGAAACTTATGGATTTCAACACAAAGTTCAAGTTTGTAAGAGTCCATACGTGTCGTACCTCCACTGTGTTTCTGATGTAGGCGTATATGATTCAAACATGCTGTCAGCATGAAGAATCTAACCTACAACCTTGAACAATTTGATTAGCTTCAAGTGCATTTGGACAGTGTTCACACTTGATGGGCAGCAATTACCATATTCAATGTGAAAATACACATTTACAGTAAACCTTATACAAGATTTCATAGATATGCAGTTTAAGGTCTGTTGTTTTGACATCAAAGATATTCAACACAAATTTGACACACAATAAGATTAGATGAAGTTAGTTTAGTGTTGAAATTTATTTAATTTTTAGCATATATAGGCCACTATGAGGCGATGTAACGTTTCGGTAACGTTTGTGACATGCTTTTGGAGTGCGATAATTAACCAAGCAAGCAACGCCAAGGGTTCAAATTTGGCATAGACGATGTTACTGATAGACTTGCTTTTGACCTAAAGGTTCAATTTATTGAAGCATGATTAAGCATTTAAACAAAACTTGTGTAACTTTTTGGTAACATTTGTGACATATAGTAGTGACAAGATTAACTGGCCTCATACACAGAAACATTGACATAAATGCAGTTTTTCTCCTGTGGTTTGTAACAAATGAGGATGTGTTTGTGTAAATACAAGGTTGAAAAAAAAATGATTTGTTATCAAGGATGATTTTTAAGGCGCCGAAATATAACTAAATTTTGAATTTTTGTAGCATAATTTATTCATATATTTTAATTATGTAAAAAGGTATCAAAATGTTAGCAATTAAAATAATTTATGACTGAATCAGTATATTATTTGGACTATGTAGAAACTAATAACAAGTGTCATATATTCCGATTATCACTTTATTGTTTTACTGAATCAGGCTCATTTTCCCTGGAATGACCCGTATGTGTTATGTCACATTTTAGTAACAATGTGTTAAACAGATATCACATGTGACAACCATTGCCGACTCAAATTTTTTCTGCTCACTTGACAAATTACTGTATACGATTGTGCTAATGAGTACAATTGACAGCCAAAGTTGTGATTGCTGAAGAAATGCATCAACTGGTGTTAATTTTTATACATGGTGTTAAATTGTTTTTTATTCACAAATGGACTAAGATATCCAGTGTACTCAAACTAGGGTTGAAAGATTCAAGACCTAACTTGCACTCTTAACCAGTCCCAAGTCCTATTTTTCATGGACTCAAGATTTGGCTTTGGATTTGGACCATTATCATGTATGCAATCTTGATTATCCATGGCACCATTAACCACACATCATATTAGTAACATTTGAGCCTACAATTCAAATAGATGTGATGTGCCTATTTAATGAAGCAATTGTTGATGATGAAAATATCCTTTTTAACTGCAAATTAAATAAAGATGACATTTTACAAAGGGACTTGATTCTTGGGCCTTAGATATCAAGACTTGGACTTTGCTTCGGATGTCAGCGAATTTGATTTGAACTCTGGGGTTACAAGATGCCAGCACTGATGCATACCTGTGCACGTCTTTGAGGCCGTCTCCCTTTTGATCCCCTTTTCTTCACAGTATATTCTTCTTCTTCTTCAACACTTTGTTCACTGTCTGATTCAGCTTTCTTTTTGGACAACTGGAATTAAATGTCAATGGTCAAGACATAACTTGTTCCATTTTCATTAAAGAATCACAATATTCCAGTCAGGTTTTTTGTTGTTGATATTTCTGTATATTTGGAACCCCTCTGCATACTCTGCTTTGACACACTTTCTGTATCTTTGAATAGGCTCATCTGGATTGTTGTGAATCATAGTAAAATTATTCATTTTGACAAATCCAAGTGAAAAAGTTAGATGGTGTTATACCACGTGTATCAAATAAAATTGTGCACAGATTAAAACTGATCTTGACCTTGATAAAAGCACCAAATCATAAATTTCTTGTTATTGTAGTAAAGCAGATTTAACAAGCTTTCAAATGCAGAAAAAATGATAGAAATCGGATGAAAAATAAAAAAGATATCACCAATTTTGTAAGTACGTCTCTTTTTCTTCCATTCCAATGGGATTTACACAGTTAAGCAAGATATTACATATCACAATTACGGGTTATGGCTTTATGATCTGAAA
>JXSR01S019470.1:0-15906 GCA_000969725.1 Ophiothrix spiculata | reverse complement strand
CGCTCGCATACAGACACCTCAGAATTTTTTTGCAATTTTATATAGGCCTATAATAATTCATAAATATAGGCCTATATGCGAAAAGAGGAAAAAATTATACTCTATACAAGTCTACCAAGTGCTCTTGCACAAAGACTAAATCAAGATAAATCTACTCCAACCCCAGCTTCAGAGGAACCTGATATACTTATATTCAGTAACTCTATGTGTGCTTGAATCAAAGAGGTCAGATTCTTCAGTGGAAGAAACACAAAACTGTTAGCAAAATGTGGTGCAAATATAACTGACGTCCAGAGACGTGTGACAGATTTTGATGGCAACTCATCTTAAGTAAAGTGTGTTGTCTTACAGGCATGGACCAACAGCACAGCAAGCGAGTCTGTGGAAAGTTGTGAGCGTCAGAGTAGAGCTCTGATTGAAACTGCCCTGAATATCTTTCCATTAGCATATGTTATCATCTCAGGAACTCTACCCAGATTTTACCATGATAATGTCAATCTTGTTTCCTTGGAACTAAACAGGACCTTTGACAGAAATACTTTAATGTTACATACGTGGATAACCCTCCAACTTTTATGGATGGTGCTAGACTCAGAAAAGACTTGTACTGGGATGATGTACATCTTAACAATTATGGACTATCATTGCTTACTCAAAACTTTACATATTGCTATAAATTCAAATGTTTTTCCTCACAGACAGGGTTTACAGGTAGTAAAGTAAGATTTAGTACTGTTCAAAGCCATGCCTTACCATGCAGTCTATTTGGGGAAGATTCCCATTCTACTTGTATTGATCTTAATAATGACACTTGCTCTCATACAAAGTGATAATCACACTTAGAATTAAGTATTCCACTAACATACACATTTAATCTGTCACTTATAGTGGTGTTGTTCCAGATCAACTTAAAGTTGCAAGAGTCATACCAATTCACAAAAAAGAAAGTTGTTTTTTTCTAACTAAAGCACTTTTCCTCCATCTGAATGGAAAGTGCTTTCAGAAAAAAAGGAGTGGGACTATTAAGAAACACATAAGGGATATCATAAACAGTAAATTCTGCAAGAGATCACAACTTTCAATGTCGGCTGCTTTTTCGTATTTCTCATCCTTGTTTACAATCCTATTCTTGTCATGTGAATGAGAGTCTTCAAATAAACAATACTGTCTGGAAATTATGTTGCTGTTGTTTCGCTAATGTCGTAATTTTCGTCTCCATTTTGACGGTATATTTCATCAAAATGCCTGGTTGCAACATGCTATCAATTACGGGGCAAAATAATAAGGAAATCTTTAAAGCTTAAAATATAATCTTTCAGATGAGACCAAAAATCAATTTTCATTTTGGGACCCGTAAGGTACCTTTCGATATGATGGGTCACATATGGTATATCCCATTTAAGAAACCAGCACTATAAAGCATGGATGAACTTCATGCCATACCAGGGACCAGGGTAAGTATGTATGTTTGCATGCTTGCTATTATACTATGCTTACTGGACCACATTCATATGGAGAAGAATCCCATCCAGCATAGACACCCGTCCATAACCATATCGACAACTAGAGAAAAATAGGGCTTACTTTGATGGCCAAGAACGGGATGATGTAATACACAATTCATTTTTGAAGGAAATGATTTAACTGGAACAAGTGGCCTTATCTGCCAACAAAACCTGATGAAGCATTAGAAACTGAGGAATAAACGCTATGGCTGGGGAGTATGCTAGTAATAATGCAAACATGTATGTTATACAATTTTAAACACAAGTGAACAATTCAACCAAACATAGGGAATATACCGGCTGGTAATTATTTACTATCAGCTTCAATTTTGTATGCTGGTACCAAATAAAGCAAGATTTTGAGGCTTCTAAATCACATGAACATTCAAGGGATCATAAACAATACATGTTGCATCAGATATTGTAATGGTTGTGCATAGTGGAAAAAAATTGTTAACATTCAACTAGAACGTACAGATAAGAAAATTTCCAAACTTTAATTAATACAATTTTGAAATGTGTTTATACTTCATGTATGTGAAAGATAAAGCTTTTGAGAAAATATTGGGTTTGGTAAACATCCCCCCAAACCCCCACCCCTTTTGAGAAAATATTGGGTTTGGTAAACATCCCCCAAACCCCCACCCCTTTTGAGAAAATATTGGGTTTGGTAAACATCCCCCCAAACCCCACCCCTTTTGAGAAAATATTGGGTTTGGTAAACATCCCCCAAACCCCACCCCTTTGTGTATATATGTTATTAAGTCATCTACATGCAACAAATTCAAATAGATAAGTTGTATCAAAGCAGGGTTTAGGAAAGCTTTTTAGTACATTTCGGATGCCATATTGACACAAATTAAGCTACAAATACAATTTATGGAGTGAACTCTTAACAATTTAATAAGTTAAGAAAAATGCTTATTGAATGTTCGCAAGTCATTTTATAACAGAGTTTTGCAATTTCCACATTTTCAAAATTACTGTTTTCAGCCATTTTGGTTTTATGAATATTAGGCACTGTTCCCAAAGTAGATTTTTTTTGTTTTCACTTACCAAACTTTCCTCCACCATTCCTCTCTGCCTCCTCATACAAGGCAATCAGCTCGCTATCGCTTACATCGCTTTCGAACTCCATAACTTTTATATAATATCTCTATCAATCCACTGTATAACACTCGGCTTTTAGAAACTCGAAATAATTCAAAATTACCGGCACCTTAGTCTCTTTGCAGTCCCTAAACTTTTTGTCGCGTACCGCGACTAGGACCAAATATCATGAATGCGCAAGAGACTAGTTTAATAAGCAAACATAAAAACTTTTAACATTCAATGATGATGATGATGACGCGCGTGACCGTAATGAAAACGGAAATGAAGTTGATGATAATGATTCAGACGAAGAGGAAAATATCAGTAAAGGTAAACGATGCCCATTCTGCATGAAAAGTTTACCAAATGCAACGAGGCTAGCTGCGCATAAAGCACGATTCCATGGAGGCAAAAATCGTTACCATTGTGATACGTGTCAAAAGGATTTCGGTAGATTGTCAATCTGAAACGACACCAGAAAGTTCACAAGAAAGAGCTACACGTAAACTGCCCAGTTTTTGGTAAAAAATTTGGCAGGCGAGATTCTCTCGTGCGCCATATCAAATCAGTTCATGGACATCAGAAAAAGAACAAAGAGAGAGTTCCATCTGAACCATCATTGAGCACAATGGAGGAAAATAGAGGCCGAAAAAGGCAAAGAGGAAGGTCAGAAAGAGACGAGTTGGAGGAAAGTTCAAGTGGTGAGCGAGATCGACGACCTAGGAAACAGAGAAGAAAGAGAGATGATAATCTAGAACTTAACAATGACGGTGGACATGAGGATGATGGCAATAACAATATGCATGAAAGAGCTGATGCGGGTGAAGGTATCATCAGTGGCGAAGGTCGGGTCGATAGGGAAGATGCGATGGAGGTAGATGAAAATGAACGTGCTGTGGATGACATTTTAGCGGAAGATCCTGAAGAGATGCCCGAGGATGAAAATTGGGAAGAGGAAGAGCAGGAAGAGGAGGATCGGGAGATAGATGAAGACGATGATAACGATGAGTATGATAGACTATACCGTCAGCATTGGGCCTCAATCAGAAGTCTTCATAGAGTTGGACATAGGCTCCAAGATACGTACAACTTCAGAATAGGGAGTGGAAGAGCACAGTATGGAGGCAGAGTGAGTCTGGTAGAAAGGAGAATACGGGCAATATTTAACCAGCAGAGGCGTCGATTTAAGATCAACGTAAGCTATGGGTTTGTGTTGAGAAATGTGGAAACAGGTGAGTTGCGGTATTTTCATTCAAGCAGCAACAATCATCGTGTGTTTGATACACCATTTATGATTGCGAATGAAGCAGACATTGAACGTTTTATCAGGGAGGTGGAAGAGATTAGAGTGCAGGAATATGCAGTGAGGCATCGGGAAAGTACAAAATGGGTGGTCCATGCCGTGACCAATGTGACCTTTTACGTCACCAAGCTGCAATTTCCTATTGGTGCTGTTGATGAAGATGTCATTCTTCCCTCCTTTGTAAAAGATAACCATGCCATCATTTCACTGGAGAAAAGTCTTAAAACTGGTAAATCCTACCAAGATAGATTTTTTTTTTTTAGATGCGTTGCCCTACATAACGGATGTTCCGCGAAAAAAATGGAAAAGGACGCTAAATCATATTTCAATACATTCTGCGAGGCCACATCATCCACAGCCGACTCGTTTGACGGTGTGTATTTGGAAGATATGCCTGTATTGGAGAAATTGTACAACATCAACATCCAAGTTTACAGCTTATCTGGAACTTTGAAAGAGGAAGAAGATGATCATCATCTTATCGATGATGAAGAGAAGAACGAGGAAGAGAACTGTGAAGAAGAGGTAGATGAAGAGGAAGATGGTCTTAATGCTACGGCTTCCAGGATGATCGTCACTGCGGAATTGGTGAGAAGGTCGGTCAGTTGATTTCCAACCACGCTTAATATCAACATGTTTGGAAACCACTTTTCGTACATCAAGGATTTGGATATATACTGCAAGGCCTATCGTTGCTCAAAATGCGACAAGCATTTTGTTAAGTCCTAGAGACTCAAGAGCATGAGCTTACATGTGAAGGCAATGTTGAGCATGTATTTCCTGGCGGATTCTACAGATCACCACTCACCATTTTCAACAGGTTACCAAATGAGGGATTCGATTATCCCGAAGAGTATCGATTCTTCCCGTATCGGGCGAGGTTCGATTATGAATGCTATTTTGATAAGACACCATCGAGAAGAGATGACAAGTTCTCCATCGAAGCTCGGCACATTCCACTGAGTGTGAGTATTGCGAGCAATGTTGAAGGCTACGAGGAACCCCATCACTTTCGTCACCGATGGAAATAGTCAGGCGTTGGTGGATCAGATGGTGGCCTTTATTCACGAAATCATTCGTGCTAGCTCGGAAAGTTTGAGCACAGTGTTTAAACCAACATTTGAAGCGATTGACGCACAGATTCAAGACGTGAAATCAATGTCTTGGCGAGAAACGAGCCAAGAATAGGGTGAAGCAGCTGGAACGTCTGCGATGTCTTCTGGAGGATCATATATCCATTTTACCTGTTCTTGGATTCAACTCTCAGAAGTACAATCTGAATTTTGTCAGGAAATTCCTGTACCCTGCCCTTATGAAATCTGAGGCCATCGCCCTCATCATTAAGAGAGGAAGCGCTTACCAATGCATCCAGACAGAGAGCTTGAAGTTCCTTGATGTAACCAATTATCTGGCACCTGGATACTCGTACCAACACTTCCTCAAGGCCTATGGTGCTAAAGTTGGGAAGGGATACTTCCCATATGAGTGGATGACGGACCTGAGTAAATTAGACTACCCGGAACTACCACCACACCGTGCCTTCTATAGTGAACTATAAAACACCAATATTAGTGATGACGAATATGCGTATTGTCAGAAAGTGTGGCGTGACCATGGCATGTCGACAAAGCGTGATTTTTTGGTTTGGTATAATGACCTTGATGTCAAGCCATTCTTGTCAGCACTACAAAATATGGTTGCATTTTACCAGTCCCTTGGAGTCGATATATTCAAAGACGCCATTTCTGTTCCAGGCGTCACGCTGAAAAACCTCTTCAGTAGAGGAAACATTTATTAGAAATGGTTCCAAGCCGTGCTGGGAAGTGGTAGGGTTTGATGCTAATGTCCTGTACCTTTGGGCATTAATGCAGCCAATGCCAACGGGACTTACACTTATCGCTCACATCAAGACAACTTCAAGCCAGTCCGGCAGTATTATTACGGACTGACTGCCGTTCAATGGCTTGAATGGATTGCTTTGTCGGTGAACATCAACATCCGACATATGTTCAACGACACGGAACATCGAATTGGACATCGGCATATCCCCGTGGATGGTTACTGTGCCTCAAACCACACAGTGTACCAGTTCCACGGATGCTTTTACCATGGACATGACTGTTCGTTGAATCAAAACAAGACGTACAATGATAAGTTAAGATGTTCCATGACTGATCTCCGTCAGAGGACTGCAGAAACATCACAATATATTCAAGCACAGGGCTATCGTCTTATAGAACTGTATGAATGCGAATGGAAGGCATTAATCAAGACCAATACAGAGGTTAAGGTGTTTGTGGACAGTCGAAAACAACCCTTATCAGATCGATATTATCTTACAGATGAAAAGATCATGAAGAATATTGTATCTGGGGGCTTACTGTTGGAACACTGATAACAGATAGACATGTCCAGATTCCCAAGTTCTTGGGAGAAAATTACACAGAGATAGAACATCGGTTTGATGTTTGGCATATAGCAAAGAGTAGGTTTGTAATTAATATTGAAATTTTATAATACATAGGACCATAGTTTGTCTGTAGTCTGAGAGTTCACTCATATAAAAGCTTGTTTAAAATAAAAGATCCAGATCAGAGTCAACGTATAACTGAAGGATATGTTACATTAACTGTAGCAGAGAGTACTTCGGATGAAAAGAAAATTAAGAAATCTTATGAGCAGAATGTGGACAAAAACTTTTTTTTTCATGTACACATGTCAGTTGTAGATGCAAAAATGGAGAAAAATTCATCAGAATATGGCAGGAAAATCACAAGAAATTTGGGGATAGGATATTGGAAATAATGAGTTCAATACCAATTAGTGAACACATATTCTGTGAGACTGATGCGGATATGACTGTTTACAAAGTATTTGAAATTGTTGTCAAATAATGAATCATGACTTGTTTTTTTTCAATATTTTATTCCACATACGCATGACGAAGCAGCTGACTGTATGTTTCCTAAAGTATGTGTTAATGCCCACAGTACAAAACAGTCCAATTGTGCATGCTTCGTCATGGGCGAAGACTTGAAAGAGCGAGATACAGTTATCCAAGTAGAATATAGCCTATTTATGCATGATGGCAAAGAACTTGCACCAAATTTGGGGATGGGATGTTGAAAATAAAGAGTTCAAGTTCGAGATGAAAAGCAAAATAACATTACTTTAACCCAAGCTTTTCTACAGATGCTTTTGTGAAGGTGTCAAAAATGATGTTTTTTCCCAAAACAAATCGTAACTAAGCCCCAAAAAAGAAACAAGTTTCTGGTAACCCGCGTGTGTTTCTGTTAAGTTACATATTTCCCGCATTATTATTACTTTTTTTGTATTTCATATCAAAAAAAAAAATCTGATTGTTGATAAATAAAACAATTCTGTGAAATAGCTTACTGGAGACTTGCGTAAAAACAAAACAAGTTGCATGTTGTATTATTGAACATGAAAGAGAAACCAAGGGCGGCTTAAGTTATAAACAAAACTTTTATGGTTAATAATGATATTAATAAATAATAATAGAAACCAAGAGCATTGTTTTAATGTGTTTTTTGGCAAGAAAAAAAAAGAAAATCCGCATATTGCATTGCATTTTCGAAAAGTAAAAAATGATAAATAAAAAGCCGCGTACCACATTGTACTTTACAAGCATGTTACCAGAAACAAACTAGTTTTTTATTTGGCCTAATAACAAATCATTTTCATTATACAAATAATCATATCCAGTCCCGTGTAAATAAAAGAACCAAGGTACCTATGTGTGTCCTAGGTATGACTGACAAAAAATGGGTGTATATACTAGCGCTATATATCAATCCCCTCCAGAGTTGAATCCAGGACCTTTTGCTCACAAAACCACTGTCTGCTTATGATACAATCAGGTATTTGAATTTCAAGATATGTATCAGTCTTCCTGCCAAGGCATGCGACCTCCCCTGCCATAGCGTCACGAAATTGCAGCTCAAAAATTGGAGCAAGGGGGTCCAAAAAACAAAAAGTCAAAATTAGGGTTTGGTTATACACAACGTTCACTTATTTCAGTTTTATTCAGATTATATTCAATATTACTCTTAATTTTTGCTGTGATCTTTCGGAAATTAGCAATGGCGAGATGTATTTTTTTCTTCTATGTCGCTTTGGCGCAAAGTCAAGTCCTTGGCGAGAATACTGATATGTACTTTTTAGTAAGGTGGCAAGTTTTCTGTGATTTAAAACCACAAATTCTATGATTTTCCGCAATGTAATATCACACGGAAAATTGTGATGCGTTACATCAAAAGGTACAAGTTGTCGGCCAAGCAAGTTTCGAGATACAGGCCAATTAAGCTTGTAAATTATAAAGAAAATAATAAGAAAACAACCGTCTTTATTCATCATAACTTCAAAACTAAAACTTCAATTTTCACAAGCAATGTATCATTTTAAAGCTTATTTTGTCCTCTTACAAGTTACACAAAAATCTCAATTTTGTCCAAGGTAGACAACTTGTACCTTTTGATGTAACGTCACAATTATTTACATGTAATACAAAAAATATGCAACAATTTTTTTTTTCTAATATTTTTCTAGTACAAAAATATGTTACACATAACAGAAATACACAGAACTTAACCCAAGCCTGGTAAAAATGAACAATAAAGAGAAGTTACTTGCATATGTTTAGTTGATGATTAATTTTTAAAAATTTTCACATTCTCATTACTTTTTCATAGTTTTTAGTCAAGCAAAAACATGTTTTCTGCAAATTTTTGTGTTTTGTGTTTTTTTCTTTCTAAAAATTCTGTGATTTTTTTCTGTCTTTTCATGACACAGAAAACTTCCCAGTTTACCTTATATAGTTATATTTCAATCACAAAATGATTTTATTAAAACCTGGTTTTTAACTTGCAAACTCTTTAACCCTTTGAACCTCAATGGCTGTTAAACTGGCTCATGCAAGTACAGGTTTAGCAGCTTCTAACACCATGAAGTACCTATTTACTGATGATAAAATATTAGACAGAATAGTATGCTGTTTTCATTACAATGAAAGAGGAGACATAACTTAATCTTTGAACCATTGGTTGACCTTGGTCTGTGGTAAAGATATGCATTGTATTTTTGCGACAAGGTTCAAAGGGTTAATGAACAACTGCCTATAAATTCCTTTCTAAACTCTCCACATAGTTTTTGCACACTTGCAACTCAATACCACTTATCTGGTTACTTTTATTACTCCCTAGCATCACCTTGCCTCCTCCTCCTTGCCGCGTTTACTATGTTTGCCATAGATACACCACTGTACTATCTGACGCATATCCTTGGGTGAACAATCTGTAATATTATGGTGAGATATAAATAAATGCAAGTGATCCATAGTGCACAAAATAATGCTTCATCTTGCTCAATAATTCCCAAACATAATCCAAATATTATCACTTGTGAGTTTTATCCTAAAACTTAAGTACCAGGATTAGGGCTTTCATTGCAATCTTCTGCAATGTGATGTGGGAATGTAAAAATAAATGGACAGATAAAATTTATTTTCTTTGTTTTTAAAAGGTTTATGCAATTACGGTATTAAATGTCGGCTGTATCTCTTGGGACTTTCCCTGCATGCAAACTTGAGACTTTATACTCACAAATAATATTGATTTACAATAATCTTACCCTTTAAATCCAGCAATTCCAGTTGCTCCTGTATCTCCTTGTTATCGGCAATCAGATCCTGAAGACTAGCAGACGGTATGCGAGGCAAGCATACATTCCAGTACACATAGATCTGCTTGGTAAATGTGACATAGACTAGGCATGGCATGTTGCGCCCTCTGTAGCTGTATTGACCTAGAAAGTGAAACGAGAAAAGTTGCATTTCTAACATTTCTAAACACATTTCTTAAACACATAAGGTTGTTTCAGAGTATGTGTTATTTTGCCTCGAATTAATCTCCTTATATTCAGCATAGGTCAAGAAAACTTGTGGTGGATATGTGACGTAAGCATAGATTTATTATCATTCCCATACAGAGATCTGCTTTTATTTATTTCTAAGTATGAAAACAGGTAATGCAATATGCCTTTGTAATTTTATGTGGTCTAAGAGCATGTACAATTATTTGCAGTAGGATACATTCCGTTCGAGCCCCGGGCCAGGCGGTTTACGTCTCCTTGTTTCCTTGGGCAAGAAACTTTACTCTAATTGTTCCGTGGTTCGGACAGTCACGTTAAGCCGTGGGTCCCCAGTGCGAATGCTCCTTCTTGGGGCGCTGCATACAGTGCATGTATACCTGGTGAGTCATTTTAATTTAAGGTCATGTGATCAAATCAGCTTCTGGAAAAATGTATGGTTTCGGTGAGGCAATTAGCATTTACATATTTCTTTTTCAAGGGAATTTCAAGCACGATCAACAATGATGTCCCCTTGATCCTGACGATGACCTTCTGCATTTAAATATCGTCATGAATGACTAACATCAATATAATTAATGTGACTGATTACTGATAGAGTTTGTTTAGGAAGGGATACCTATAGAGTTTGTTTAGGAAGGGATACCTATAGAGTTTGTTTAGGAAGGGATACATATAGAGTTTGTTTAGGAAGAGATACCTATAGAGTTTGTTACGAAAGGTAAGCACCTGCTTTGAAAGTCAACTGGCAATCGAACACCCGCAACTGCTGTTCTGAGCATTTACCACATGATCATAAAAGTAATCAGTTTGGCTGGTCATTTGCTGGCTGAGTTTCAAAGTATTTCTCAAAATACTTTTATCCTGTTCATCTCACCTGCTGTAAAGGCAGCTGCATTCTCACCAAGCTGAAACCGGACAACTTCCTGCTCATGATCAACGATATATGTCTGCCCATCCCAGGCACAGAACACGACCTCTTCACAGCCATCTAACTGAAATAGGGAATAATTGACAAACTTGGCATAAAAAAGGTGCTGTAACGGTATGATTGCTTTAATTCGCAATACATTTGACAGATCCATCAGGTTCATTCATAGACATAATATCAAAAGTTTCTTGTTTCAAATTCATACACTCCACGTGTCACCTAGCCAATCAGAACATAAGAATATAAAGTACGCGGAGTGCAGTGAAACTTAAAAATGCACTGAGCTTGTTGTGTTCCGGTTTGCGTGGCGGGCGTTTTGTGCCTATGAATGTTTCATTGTTTTTGTCGGGTGATGATTTATTTAGTTTAGAGAAGTTATAGACTTCGATGGTCATATAAAAGCCTTGTTTCTTTTCACAAAAGATAAAATATTATTTTTCTGTTGTGTATGAATTAGATTAATAAATTTGCATTCCATTATACTTGTAAAATGAGACAAAGTCAATACACTTGCAGAAAATTTTGATTGCTGTCCGTCCTACGGGCCTCGTGAATTGGACGCATCAATATTGACCTACAGTACATTGATTTTGTCTCATTTCACTCGCGATATGAAATGCGCATTTATTAACCTATAACCATATTTAAGATGGTAATCACAGAGAAATATTTTACTTCCCATCAGGAAGCTTGTATACTCTGTTCTGTACTTCTGACTAGCAGTATCCTGACTTGATAAACTTGTGATGTGATGTCATAACTTGGTTGCCATTTAGAATGAGTGAATTAAGTTTATAGGCTTCCTCATCTTTGTTCATGGTGTTCACTCTTTTTCATCTAGTCGGCTATCTTTGAAGTTCCTTGCAAAAGTTATACACCAAAATATAATGGTGAAACTAGATATTTGCTTACAAGAAGACTAGCAGAGTACAAAGCGGAGGCTGACAAAATAAGTGCCAAACCATTTATTATCCATGATTAAAGAAAAACATACCATCAGAAATCCATAAATTTGCAAATTTAAATAATGTAGTATCAACGTATCACATTATGGGTGGGAGGAGGGAAATCTGATTTATCAAGTACCAGGAAAAGAACTATGAGGTGGCTAAAAGAAGCAATTTGCTGCAGCTTTTGCAAGGAACTTCATAGATAGCCAATTAGATGAGGAGCCAATACCATGTATTAAAAGATGATGGGGCCTATACACTGAATAAAATCTACGATTCACTAAAATGGCAACCAAGTTATGTTGTCACAAGATCCAGTTGACAGGATTACCAGCTAATTGGAAGTGCATAAAATATTATACAGGCTTCATGATAAAAAGCAAAATACTTCTATGTGAGTATCATCTTCAATATAATTGGATCTGTAACAAGAAACTTCATATATTTTGCTTAATAGACCAGATTCGTATGTCCCATAATGCATCTTGAAAGTACCGTAAACGCTCAGTTGACCGTATTATTACCTTCTGCGCAAATGACATCATGCGCACAGCGTAGTAAATGGTCGTTCGCGCAATGCCCGTAATTGCGGTACTTTCAAGATGCATTATGAGACATACGAAACTGGTCTATCCAGTTTACCAAAATGAAATCTACCACTATTGTCAGTTCTTTGGAACTATGGCATAATTGAAGTAAGGAATAATTGAATACAGGAAAGCAACACTGATCCAAGTCCATGCTTCCTTACCCATAGCATGCATAATCAATGTCCAATATTGGGTTATGAATAGCAATCATAATCATCACTATGGGACAATATACTGGGCATTTTCACGGTAACGGAAGGACAATCACAGAATGTTTCTGTATTTCAAACACATACATTGCCAAAATTGAATTGGAGAAAATAAAACTTATTCCACATTTAGTTGAGTATACCTGAAAGCATTCATATTCAACAGGAATGTTTTCATAAAAATTCCTCTGTCGCAAAATATGCATATTAATGAGGTCGGTCACGGAAGGACAGCAAAATGGACATGGGTTTTCACCTTGAGTACATTTTTGAAAATTTTTATGAAAGTTATGAAGAAATTTTATTTCTAAGTTACTGAATGCATTGATTGGTGTTTCTGCAATAGTTTGCCACATTCCACATCAAAATATTCCATACGGTTATGTTTTAACAATGCGAAATGCGAAGGAATCATGGTCACGGAAGGACGGTAACGGAAGGACAATTTGTCCGCTGATTTTTGGGTGCACTGAATCGTAAAGCCTGGTCAGGATTAACAAAAAATTCAACCTCATGTGTAAATTTGATCCTTATTTAAGCCATTTAGAACAATAACACCCAAGTAAACAACCAAGAACGGGTTGAAAAAATTAAATAAAAATTACTACTTTTCATTATGAAAATCAAGAAATGTGACCAAAAATTAGGTTTTTTAAAGAAATTTCATAGACATCTTTGTTCAGTCTTTTCAAAATTAGGTTCATTTTAAAGAGCTTCAAAATAGCTTGTTTTTGATACCAAATATATGGTGGTAGCATTTTACTTTGAATAGTTACATTCTTTTTTCAATATTTTTCTCATGTCCACTTTTTCGTGAAAATGCCCTACTTCTTTTGGCTTTGGTGTTGGTTTCCATTATAAAGAAGTGCATACAATTGATTCTAGAAGAATTGTTACTTTAAAATATTGACTTGCATGACATGAATTACTGTAAAAATCAGAATTTTTAATTTAAAAATCATATTTAGAAATTTCTAATAACCAGTTAACACAGAGTATTCCTCTCTCGTGTCCCTCCTCTTATCATCAATTTGAACAGGTGATTAATGAGTTTAAGGTCCCGGTCTCAAAGATTAAAAACTAGTACAGGTATGTCTCCCTTCAAACTTACATTAATGTCCAGTTTTGTGACAGCAAACAACTGATGATCAACCAATAGCGACCACAGGATCTTGTCATCTTCAATCATCATTAGTGTCCCTGAATAAACGGAATAAAAGTTATTAAAGGAATGGTCTAGCCATTAAAAATTTGAATATATTCACCAATGACAGAATTAAACTGTTGGTTAACACAAATCTGCAAACACAAAAGAACTCATAAATGGTAATCTAGAGTTTCCTGCTTACAGGGAGAATAATGGCTTCGTGATTTAGGCTATGATTTTGTATGTTTTTTAACTGTTATGATTAAAGGAATGGTCTAGCCATTCAAAATATGAATAGAGTTATGGCACTACAATCATCAAGTGCCTATGGGCTCTATACAGTATTTCATCATCCGTTATTCTAATTACATTGTGTTGAGTGAATGCAAGAAACACGTAAGGACAATAGTTTCTATTTAAGTAAAGTAGTACACTGTATAATGTCCAGCTTTGGGCCAATGGCTCTGAAAATGGTTCTTCAGATGACATCATTATCACCTGAAGAGCCACTGACATATGAGATACACATTTTCTTGTTTTTTGCATTCTAATGACAAGATTGTCAAGAGGTTAGGCAGCACTTCGAAACTCAACCGGCGATTCTGAACGGGAACCGCTGGTTCTGGCCGGTTCCGAGCGGTCAGCCACCGGTTGAGTTTTAAAGTGCTTGCTCAACTAACATAAGACAGACATGGCAGATACAACTTTCTCTCATAACAAACACTACTCACCGTCAAGTGTGCATAGTGCCAGCCTATCAAGACGTTGTGCAGAGGCCACTGATTCCGATCTCTCTGTTTCACCTGGATAAGTAAAGGGAAATGTATTTGAACTTGCAAAACTTTAATATAAAATGTATGGTCCAATTCAACAACTTTTTCACACCTCACACTAAGTTGTGTTTGTTGATATATGATACACAGAGCTTTTTACACAAAGATTTGTTTAATGGCATCTCATGGACTGTATTTGACAGTTATGTGATGGTCTTTCATGTGGATATTCAATTATGTGTGATGATCAGGATCTAGGTCATTTAAAGTTGTATGAGTAGTGAAACTGTATAACTATTTACTCCAGTCCTTATCTGGCTAGCCAACTTGATGAATTTCATTTACGTGTTGGTCATTTGCATTTATGGATGAATTTGTAACTATGTCAGGCAGCGGATGTACATTTTAATTTTTTTCTTTTTGTTTAGGAGTGTATAATTTTGATAGAACTTACCCAATTGTATGTTGGCAACAATCTCAGTCGACACATTTGCATTGCGGGCTCTTCTGCTTGATATTGGGTGCCATGTGACGTACGATTCGCTGAAAAAAATCGCACCAACAATTAAGCTAAATCATTTATTCATTGTGCTAATTATACATAATCTGTTTTTGCCTCATATTTTGTGTGAATTTACTCTACTGTATATGTGATGACTCAGCCCGAAAAGAGGGACTTTGCGACAGAACACTTTTCGAGAAACTGGAGAAAATAGGCAGGAAAAAAGAAAATAATAAGAATTTTAAGCAGATTTTCTGTTATAAAATTTGATTTCCTTGATCAATTTCAACAAGTAAGGTGTCATTTTAAAGCTAAGAAAATGTTATAACAAATGAAATGATAAAATCAAAATTGATATCCCTTGCAAAGTCCCCCCTTTCGGGGTGAGCCATCACATTTTTGGTAAATTGGTTGTAAGTTTCCTGCGATAGTTTCAGTGAAGAAACAACATGAAATAAATCAGACAGCCTTGACCTTAAATCTTGGTCTTGTTATAGAATTGGTGTAAAAAACACAAATTTTCAACAAATAGCAATTAAGAACAAATCAATATTAGATTTAAGATAAGTAATTACTAGTTGAAATTAAGTATTTATTATAACTTGACAGTTAGGTTAAGATATGAATATATGATTGGAAAGTTGCAGCAAGAAGAAACAAAGGGACCTTTTTTGCTCTTTTTGCAATTTGACGACGGGGTGTCTGAGACCAACTGCAACTATTCCATCTAGATGGACCTCACAATCGAGTGATGTAGGCGCAAGTTCGCTTTCGAGGTCCATCTGGATGGACTAACTGCAACTTGTGCAGAGACCACAAAAAAGCAGTCAATGGTCAATTGAAATGACTCCTTCAAATCAATGTGTTCCAATATCATTACGTGCAAAAATATGCCAAAGATCTATAGATACCCTTGATCTGCAGTTCCTCCATCGACAGCCTCAACTTGACCTTTGACCCAGTGGCATAAGAGCTCAGCATAATTACAGCCTGGTTGAGAGACTACTAGTTTAGGAGA
>JXSR01S019469.1:21715-34913 GCA_000969725.1 Ophiothrix spiculata | reverse complement strand
AATCCAACTTTTCCTGTTTCTAGTCTATCTCGTCGAAAAGGGAAGAGTGAAAACGTATGTTTTTACCTGGATTTGAACCAAGCACCTCCTGTGTCCCATGCAAGTGATACCCATAGCAAGCAATAGCTGAGTCGTTACCTGGGCAACGATGTGGTCCCTGCGTAAAAACCCTGTCTGAGACGTATTGGACTTTTTTGTGTTTTTCTACAGTAAGTAAAAAGGTGAAGGGGACGGCCTGTATTTCACAGGTCGGAGTGCCCATCTCTCTTACGAAGCGTTTGGGCCAGACTCCACAATTTGTTATATTTGTGGTGAGGGGTTCGCCACACCTCCTTCCCCGCGAGTCTGTTAACTTCCCAGCATTGAAGAAAGCAGGTACCCATTTGACACCTGGGTGGAGAGGAGCGTCTTGCTCAAGGACACTACACACCCTGCCCACCGGATTCGAACCCACGACTCTCAATGCACGGTGATTAACAGTTGATGACTTCTACAGTGAGATTTAGTAAGATTTGGTTTGGTTACGGTTATGAGTTCTTTAGCATTAATCTTTCATTGAAAACTGAAAAGTATTTTGAAATATCTAACTGTGCACTTTAAATAAATAAATATTACAATCACCAAATACTTTGCATCTGAGAAAAATATGCAGTAAATTTTATCATCAACTATTATATGTTATTGCCGCAGCTTACGCCCAAGAAAGCAACATCTATTTCTGAAAACATCAACTAGTTTTAAGATGTGATACAAATGTAAAATAAAAATTTCCGTATCTTAAATTTTGTTAAACTGCTTTCAGAAAACCAATTCATTTCACAATAAAAAATAATTTGCCTGATCAGTGATCATCACCAATGATGTCCCAGTCTCTATAGAGCATCTCTCGGTTCTTCACTTAAAATCTCTAAACAACTTAATCTACTCTCAACAAAACCCACAATCTTATGACGCAAATAAAAAAGGCACATCATGGCAATTTAGTTGTGCGATGAATGCCCATGAGAAACAGCTCATCACATGCATAGCTCAACCAACCAGTCTTGACGTTTAACAAGGGAATTGCGCAGCATTTTAAATGTAAGCTGCCAGATTGATCTGTGATTTTTTTTCCTGACAGAAGGGCTTACGGATGGTTCTATCAAAAAAAGGTGATGCATGTTAGTTCATGACTTCACAAAAAAGGTATGTGATCAACCCACTGAACCGAAATCATTGGTCAAATATTTCTTCAGATATGGTAGCATTGTTAGAGAACTATATATATGCCAACTACTAAAAGCACCTGTAAGCCATACCAACTTTGTATACTAGTTCCTTAGCTGTTCAGTAGAATATAGTGACAAAAGAATTTGATGGTGTATATACTGGTACTCTAAAGTACCTTAATTGGTACTTGAGAGTACCTCCTGAGGTGCAGTAAGAAATGAGTAAGGGCCAAAACATAGTCGGCAAAATTTTCGCTACCAAACATTTGGTTGTGACATCACCAAATATTTGCCATCGAATTAAAAGTATGAACGGGTAACAAACATTTGGTCCACTGTATATGGCAATTCAATAACATGTGCAATCTAGCGCGAAATTTTATATGGTCTCAACTCAGTGTTGAAGTTATTTTGTTTGGAGTCGCTCGTCATTTTGACGTCACAACCAAATGTTTGGTAGCGAAAATTTTGTTTGGAGGCCGACTATGTTTTTGCCCTTACAGTACCAAGTTGTTACTTAATTGTGGGTGTGATATCATAGTAGCTGTATGGTAAAATTACAATGGCATGTGGTCACAAGAATCCGACTGTGTACTTAAACAGAAATGGTACTCTAAATTACGCATCTTGAAACCCTAGAGAAGCATCCCAGCACCAGTGCAGCTACTTGCGTTTGTAAGTAGTTTTTTTTCTGGAAAACTCGTACCTAATTATTTGAGATAGAAGCACCAAAGTTGCAATCCACTTATGCCAAATGTTTATTGCAAGAGGTGCTACAGGTCTGAATACCACCTCACTGATTTCATATATAATGGCTTAGCCTATAGTGACTTGTTTGTTTTAAAAATCCAATACTTTTACACAGACTGTAACACAGACTAATCAAGTACCAATATAGTAACCACACAGTACCGTACAATATTTCAAGTCAAACTAATATGGCTGTGTAAAAATATACAAATAACAAATCACATGCAGTTACAGAAAATTCCTATGTGTATCTTGAAGTGACGCGAATGGAGCAAATCAAATTGTTAATGTGGCGTGGGCTGGAGATTTTATTGGATTTGTAGTGAACAATCCTGCCCAATTTGAAACCAATTGAAGGAAAAATACTACGGCTGGAAATTGCTCACAGACCCATAGAACTGTGACTATGAAAGAATCGCAGACCACGTTTATATCATTACCATGAGCTGGACACTTGATTGAATTTATTGAGAACAAATCTGACCAATTTGAAATCAATGGAAAGGAAAATACTATGAATTGCACACCAACCCAAGCCAGAATATCATCAGGGGAAGCGGGACCCAAAATCTTTTGTAAAAAATGCAAATTAAGACGCTAATAAAAAAACATAGTTTTAGCAGGATTCAAACCCAAGACCTTGTGACACACGCTGTCAGAAATTTCTGCTACCAAAGCACCTCAATATTGTGTTCATACCCACCTCTCTGTTTTTGTACAACTTGATGGGTTAATAAGGTTGAATTTTTTTGTCTTGATTAATTTCAGTCTAAAGCATTTCATTATCTGTAATTGTTATCAATGCCCCCTCGAATTGAAATAGTTTTTCCCAATTTCATATGAATCTTCCTATTACCTATTACACAAGCATGATTTAATCAACTTTGTTACTTAAATTTAAGAAAATGTCAAAGCAAAAGAATAAAATCCCTGATGATGTCACAGTCCAAGATGGTAGCAACAAAATTAGCCAAAAATAATACCCAAATCATGAAAGCTTTATGCAAAAAATATATTAATATGCAGTGATCATTGCCAGTCTCTTACACAACACAAAAATACCATTAAAATGTTGTAGAATACAATGGATATGCTATGGATCTCGTAATGGAGACTAATTGCTTACTTTGAACTTCAATGTTTTATAAAGTATACTGGAGTATAGTGTACAGAAGATGCTTAGGGGAGTTAGGGGCGTACTATTTGATTCTCGGGGGGGGGGGCATGGAAGTTTTTTGAAAAAAAAACCCTTTCGCCGCTGAAAAATCTTGACCCAAAGACGAGTAAGGAAAAAAAAAACTTTACCCAATACTTCAAGGTAAAGAAAAACATAAAACATGTAATTAAAAAAACTTTTCCGCCGAAGGCGGCGAAAAAAAAAGTCTCGCCGCCAAAACAAAAGTTAACCCTACCCCAACTTCCATGCCCCCCCTGAAAATCAAATGGTGCGCCCCTTATAAACGAAGAATTCTAAGTTGAAATGATTTCCTTGCATGATATAGCTGGCGTCTTCCAAGCATCTTGTCCTGGTTTTGTACAGGGCTTCTTGCATATTATGTGGTGAACTTTAAACAGAGCCCTCAATATTCCTGGCATCAATAATACATTTAAAGTCTTGCCAAAGCCAAGAGTGGGCAGTATTGGAAAATCAGTGTGCAAACAAGCGACAGCGGTAAACTACAACGCCCGCTTGCTTCAAAACCATTTCAAAAGCTTAAGTCACTGTGAGGGGGCTATAACAGCAACTTTGAAACAGACTTTAAAGATAGGAATCATTCTGCCTAGTACCAAGATTTAGTGGTATAGCCAAATTTTTGGTTGAGTGTGGAGGGGTGGGGCACATTTCTTCTTGTGGTACAATCATCAGTTTTTTTTTTTCATTGAAGTGGCCAATTTGTCTAAATTTATTATTCATTTATTTATTCATAACATTCGGCTTAAAGCCAGGCTATCCCAATAGTTCATATGCATTAAATTCAAGGGAATCCATAGTGTGAAAGACAAAAATGGGAAGTATTTTCGATTTTAGGTGCAGGAGGAAACCAAAGTGCTCGGAAAAAACCTGCGAGGGTAAGTATGGATCGACATCAAAATTCACGTACAACCTAAGGTTGAACCGGAATTGAACCCGGAGCCGCATTGGTGAAAGGAGAGGGAAGAAACGCATCCCCCTCCCCTAGTGTACTTTGGGGAAATTTTCACTTATTTTTTGTTTTGAAACAAAGGCTGTTGAAAAACAAGCATTAAGGGGTGCAATTTGTAATAGCAAAAAACAATTGGAATTGGTTGCATCATTTTTGAGATGATTAACATAAACTGGTAAAATGGTGGCGCTGTTCACGTTTTGTTTTGTCCCTAAAAACGTAACGAAATGACTGTTAGAAAAAATTATTTCAGCAATGCATTTGTATTATTGTCTGCTTTTGTGAGCCAAATTTCAATGAAAAATTCCTTTGGAGAGAAATATTTGTTAAAAATCAAAAATTTAACCCAAATTAATTATCTGACCATAATTTGAAAACGGAATAATGGATTTTTAACATTTTGTTTAATTGTATTGAGTTGGTGTATCATTGAGTCTGTTAATAGAATAATAATAATTTAAAAAATCATATAATTTCTCTAAAATGACAATTTTCAGTAAAAAATTATTTCTTAGGGTGTTGCCAACAGTAGTTCATTTTCCTTAAGTTTTAGATTCCAAATGTAAGGACTAAGGCTGTTGATTTAAAAGTAAATATTATTCTTTAGCATATCTCTGCTCTTAAAAACATATTAGTAGTAATAAAGACAGTTACATTTTAAGAATTTATTACTTTATTTCTGAAAAACTATCACCAAATTTTTCTCCTCAGGAGAAGTAAAAATTCAAAGCACAAATAATTGTCTGTTTTACTATAAATGTTCAAAGTTCAACAAGAATATTTAGTAGCTGAAAGTACTTTCTAAAATTACAATAAAATCAGCAAATGTTTGGGAAAGTTGAACTTCACTTAGGTGATCGTGGCTAATGAATTAAACTAAGTACAACTATTATAAGTGTTTCCTTCTGCAATTGTAAAATTAAGACATCTTTTTATCACAATGCCCTCACACTCATTGTGGCTCGCATGGAAAAAAAAGAGGAAAGTTTAATTTTGTCATAGCTATTAAAAATGAGAAAGTGAGCCCTCTGTAGACAAGGCAAACTTTGGAATGAAAGTGAACATGTATCAGATTGGCGGCGCTGTTCTCACTTACCAGCAGTTAGTTACGTTTATATACTAACAGTTCTTTTTTTTTATAATGATGATTTTTGAAAGAGTTTCACTACCTGTGTCAATTCTATAACTGAAAATTTTATTTTTTATAACCACCATGCCATAAAAGTTGTGAAGGAAAGCCACGTTTTTGGCTTATGGCTGCTGTCAACCCATCATTTGAAAATATTTTGATAACTGGCAACTAAAATTAAATCCAAACAAGAGTATACATTTTTGAAGCAGATTTGCAACCTGAACAAGATAGTGAGGTTGATTTTTGATAAAATTATCAAATTTTGGCCCTTTTGGTCACCTTTGATCCTTTTTTGGCAATATTAAAAAACCCAGAAGATCTAAATCAAAACAATTGAAAAAACTGACCATGGACTTTGATTGCTAAATTCTAAAGTGTGTCCCGCCGCGGCAAAAGGATGCAGTTGTCGTCTCCTACATGTAACTCATTGTAGCATATCATATGTATACTAGTTGTATACATCAGATATGCTACAATAAGCAACATGTACGAGCCGACAACTGCATCCTTTTGCCGCAGTGGGACACAAATATGGATTTTAGGGCCAAAATTGTGAAAGTTTGACAAAGTTTAACATCCTCATCTTGTTCAGCTTGTAAATCCGCTTCTAAATATGTATTCTTTTCTTTGGATTTAAAGGTGCAATTCATAATTTTGATGTGACAAAAACCTCAACTATTTTCTAGCTAAATAAAAAGAAGAGAACAACATAAACGTATTCTGAAATTTTAAATCGATTCCAATCATTCGTTTTAAAGTTAGAAGCTTTTCAGCATTTTAAAAATATCCATAGGCTACCGTGTTGTAATTACTGTCAGGGCCCCGACAATAATTAGAAAATGACACATTTTTTTACTTTTCTAAAAATGCAAGCACATATGAAAGAATGGTTTGGGGATTGTAACATATATCAGTCAGTGATTCTATTAGCTAGAAAACTCAAGTTTAATAGAGGTGACCTTAAGCATGAAAAGAGGATCATATATTGCCCCTTTAATCTTTAGTTAATGTGTCATCAAAAAATTATCAAAAAAGATGGGTCGACACCAACCTTCAATAACAGCCAATCTCAGTGTACTTACCTGCAGGATGTAAAATGGAGGCACAGCGGCACATGAAAAATAATGAACAGAAAAGAGAAAAACAAAAATTATCTCTCTGATTTAAATACATTTTATTAGGATGTATGTGTTCTGTTCATTTCGAAACAATCAGAAATGCAGTAAACTGTTTTTTCTACTCTAAGGCTGCGATCAGTGTTACCGCTAAGGCCGTATGTCGTGAAATTGGCGCAGAGGCTAAAAAAATTGGCGCAAGAGGTTCCCAAAACAAAGAGTCGAAAATAGGGTTTTGGTTATACACAACGTTCCTTTTTCAGATTATATTCAAAATTACCCTCATTTTTGAGGCGATCTTTCCAAAATTGACAATGTATTTTTTCTTAATGTTGCTCTGGCGCAAAGTCAAAATCCTAAAAAGCGGGAACAATGGCTGCGATCACATAGAAGTATACAGTATTCGCTATAAGCTATTTGATGGCTATATCTTATATATGGACGGCGAGATATATGTTTTTTTGAATAGTGCCCTCTTATGTGACCCGGTAGCATCAAATTCATGTGTTTCGATTGAATCTATACTCCTACCCAAGTGAAATTGTGCACCGTATACCCGAATAGTATAGTTCTATGTGATTGCAGATTTCGGCTGTATGCGAATAGAGAAGGCACTCATATTCTTAGTAACGAATGACGGGGATAATAACCTGTCAATTTCAAATATGAGTACCTTCCCCGGGAGCGTATAGCGAATATTGTATACCATATACTTCTGTGTGATCGCAGCCTTAGTAAAATACATACAAAGGTTATGATTCTGCCACAATCAAGTTTTTGCAAATTCATACTTAGTACTTGCTTCAGAATACCTGGCAAATTTGAAAAATTTCAGAAATTTTAGCTCATGGAGGTTTTTATATACAGGTGCTTTGAGACACCTTTCCCTGCAAAAAAAAAAAAAAAAAAAAGGATGGACACTTATTTTTAAGTAAGCTTTTATGTACGAACAAGATATTAAATAAGCATGACATAGAATCATAATCAAAGATCTTCCTCAGCTAGAAAATGTTTAATTCATTTATTCACCATAATGTGTCAAAATTGTTGCACTAACTTATATCAAGATCAAAGTTGTGCTAATTCCACCATGTCAGTTTGAACACTACGATGCATAGATAATAGTGATAAAAACAACATAACATGTTTAATAAATAAGACACAGTATTGAGAATAGCCTCATATTTCCATGACAACCTTTTTTTGAGCATGGCAAAGATGCCTTTTTAAAAAAAGGATTTTGATGGCTCATAAATATTTAGCCATGTGGTTATCTTCTGAAAATGTGTGAAGCAAATGTAACAATTATGCCCTCTCCCTTTCAGAAACCCTGGTCACATAACCTTGCGGTGAGGTTGTGATGTATTTAAGGCATCATACCGGATAGAAACTCAGTGGACACCAATCGGATATCCATTCGAAGACCGGGCGGTGTCTGTGAGCTGTAGAGACACTGGAAGCATGCTGCAAGAATTAATTTGCAGTTAAACCTTGTGGCTTATTATATACGATGTCTTCAGTTATGGTCCAATAACAACCCCGGCCGAACAGTGGTGACAGCTGCTAGTTACTTGCTTCTTTATCAATGCAATTTTACAAAACAACATTTAAAGTATTAGATACATCTAGTTACTTGCTTCTTTATCAATGCCATTTTGCAAGACAATATTTTAACATGCTCCCGGTGCATGTATTAGATACTGCTCCCGGTCAAGCTGCTCCAGGAGCATAATTTCGGGCCAAAATCTCACAAAAGCTGACTGACCAGGCAACACAAGCATTCTCTGTAGTCCTACTGATGTTGCAGCTCCCTTCCTATTACCAGACACCAGTCGGTGGTTATGAGACCATAGCATAAGTTAGCACACAGCTCCTGAATTCCTAAAATTGACCTGTCAACTCACACACAATCATTCCATAGTTAGGTGGATCAAGAAAATATGGTTTGGATTCAGAAGAATTGGGGAAAATCCATGATTATCTTGTTAGACATGTGGTTTGTTCACTTAGGCCATGACTTGCAGAAACAGAGCCCAGACATAGACATAATTTTCCAGATAAGATAACCTTCTTCACCGCCTTATCAATGTGGGACCTGTATAGCTAGTTCGGTGACCGTTTTCATAAAATAGAATACTTAAGGTGCATTGGACAAAATTTTAATATTTTATCTGCATATGACTTTAAACTTGGTGTGTTCCATAACAATGCTCAACCACCAAATATCGTCAAAATTTTGATTTAAACCTTCAGAAAAGCAAAAAACTCAAGTTTCCTTTTTGTGTTGATCTTGAGTATGATCTTGAAGCTATACTCAAGTTTGTATTGGTGCTATATGTCAGGAAAAAGGTTAACTTTTGTTTATAAATGTTGCTTTTATATCATATATTGCAGATATATCGAAAGCACTCATAATTTTGCATTGGATGTGTTAATAAAACCAATTTTAAGATTTCAAACTCTATGCTATGCATATAGGCCTAATGATGATCAAAGTATAACCTTTTTTGGTGTCACCAATCCTAATCTATCAAAGACTGTGGCCAAGTAAAAATAAAAACATGATTCTTGTTAAACAAAGCCAACAAAACAAAGAAAACCCAGGTTTTATTTTTCTTATTATGAAAGTTGAACCACTCCAGTGATTGCAAAAACCTCTCTTGAAATGCTTTATGTACTGTTTGCAAGACTGTAGAATAAGTTTTATATTTAGAAAATATTTTAGAATAAAAATAAACTGAAATATCACATAAATTTGAGACATCTTCGGAAAAAAAGGAGGAGGACTGGGCTGAGAAATATGCTAATTTATTTATTTTGCCTCAGATATTCCTGTGGATATCCACCCTATAAACAATAACAGGCTGCCAAATCACTGAAAACCCTCATCTAACACACTCACCAAATTGACAAAATTTACACATTTGGGCATAATTTCAGTACTTTTACAGTAACAATTTGTTCAAAAGCCAGACATCATCACTTGCCGCCACCCTTCTCACTTATTTCTGTAAACTATCAGTATACCAATCTGAGTAACTGGAGATACAAATATTATCCTAACAGATCAGATGGAATAGGGATGGCCAAATCACAAGTTCTACAAAAGAGAGTTCACTGATGAGTTTTGCATCCATCTCCTGTGGGTTTGGCTTTCCAAATATGAAAACCTCCTACCTAAATATTTTAATCAACCATGCTTCTGTTAGACATTGGACTAACATCCAAATGCAAAAGCTATAATTTTGTTAAAATAAATGTGCTTTTTTATGTTAAACTGCTCTCTCCCTACAAGTAATCTAATCCAATATCTTTCCAAAAATAACACCATGGATCTGAATGTAGATATAAAACTGCAACCATAATTCAATTATGATCAATCATGATACAAAATAGATACAAGTTTATGTCCACATAATTTGACATAACGACAAAATTAAGCATTATAGAGCTAAAAACTAGAACATGGTTAGGATGACAGTGAAATTGTTCACTTGTTGTTGAAGTTTTCACAGCACAGAGAAAACCACTCATCTTTATGAAGTATTACAACAGCTGGGGGGGGGGGGGGTATGGGTAGGACATGACATCATCAGATTTTGAAACTCCCATTCAAAGAACTTGAATTTTAACTAAAGCTCAAAAATTATGTAATAAAATGAAACAATGAAAAGGAAACAATGAAAAGTAAACAGGCAATTTATTGCACGTCCTCCATTGTCTGACAACAGCCAACAAATCACACATCAAAACTCCACAAACAGCTCTTTACCTAAACTCTCCACTCAGAAACTCATCACAAAATAACCCCTCAAGTTGTAAGAGCACATCTGATCTCCAACTACATCACTAAATATCATAAAGTGTTATCTTATTTGCTCAACACAAGCTTTACCCCATCCCAGTTTTGATACAACTAGTTCAACATGGCGTTTATCCATGAACCATAACCCTTTCTATGCTAAAAGGGAGAAAAACTTTGAAATTAAAAATATCTTTTACAGCAGTAAAGCAGTTTCTATGCTCCAAGATGCAAACACCTTTGGTATAATATCAGAAATATTTGGCAGAAAACAGTGAATGCTCTGTAGGAAACTTTGAGGTAACAGATATGTCTTGAAAACCATTTCTATGCTACTGACAAAGTGGGTTTCAGCAATGGATGAATTTATGATTTCAATTAAACCTTTTCTATGCTGCAACACATGTACACACACACCCACAAAGCAAGAAAAGATCCCAAGCAACAGTATAGCCAAAGAGAGGAGGGTTTTGAAACTCATATTACACCACATCTTCAGCACATTTTGATGTAAAAATACCAGTAGAATTATATATATAAGAACCTGACTGATAATGAACTGATTTTCACATAATTCCATCGATGGTTCTCTTTGGTAATGTATATTTCTAAAACACAGGTTACCCTTTTCAGCACATAAAAATTTTCTTAAAGAATATTGAAGATGCTTCATCTTCCCAAGATGCATTTCACTGAACTGTTCTGAATATAAAATTAAAACACTGCATACAAATTTCAAATTAAAAAAAGTTTAAAGTCACTGCTTTCTAAGGCTTTCTTTTGACCAACCTATGGAATACCTTTCTTAAAGAAAGTACTGAACTTTATTTAATATAAGAATCAGTCTCAGAGAGCTATTTTTGGACAACTTTTATCTCCCATATTGAAAAAGCAAATAGCACATTGCATCATGGGACGACAGTGACCTCTCACCTAGATTACGGCCTCTCTGCACTACGCAAATATGTACTTATTCTTTATTTGCAAACGCACTCAACTCTCTTCGTCATGATCATCTAAGGCACAGAAAACTTTCCAGTTCTCTTTGTATCCACGTCGCTGTGGAAATAATTGCAAAAACGACTAACCATCCAAATCGTGGGGATGTTTTTCGAGCTAAGTACACATGTTAGTGTTAATAAAAAATCTGAGTTGTATTTTGGCATCACGATATGCAAACAGATGTCTCATCCCTAAAAAAGGATAAAAATGGTGCATTTGTCGTAAGGCACCGACGAAAGTTTACTCTGCAACCGTAACCCAGGTGTGACACATAAGCGGTATAGCGGTTCACCAATTACGACGCCGCTCATCGTCAAAAAAAAAAACTAACAAGGAGATCGTATCTGTTTTTTTTTTATTGAGAGCTAACGGAAGAGTTAAAGTACACATTGGTTTTTCTCTTATAAACTGACATATGGATGCGAGTTTGTTTAGTGATCACTGATAAAAACTATGGCGTCCTTTTACCACTAAGGGGGACAGATTGGAAAAGCTTGGATTTGAGCATGAGTAAACATCCTTCTAATCAAGTATATCTGTTTTATTTGAAAAAAGTGAATCTCAGCTTAACAAATCTATGTGTTGTTCATTCAGTTCAAAAATTTATATCAAACCCTTGTACGATGCTTCAAACAAAAATGAACAAGGAAAAACCCAAATCACACTCCCGTTGGCCCAATGCAAACAGGGCTGTGGTTGAGGTTTAAAAAAACAGGAAGAATGTAAAAATGTGAAGCAAGCAGCGTGAGCGGACTGTCTTCACGGCCGGAGGTCCAGGGGCCTGCTGAAGGGCCCCGCTGGGGTTCGGGGGTACATAACCCCTGGCGAGTGTCGAGGTGGCAAAGCCCCTTGAAGCAAGAGTGTTTCTATACATTAATCATTGCAGGAAACACCATTTCTGAGCCATTTTCAGATCAAACATTTGGCAAATTGTTACCTTTTTTCAATGTTTATGTTTATGCCAGTTTTTTTGTCATTAGATTTCCTCCAATTTCCTCAAAAATCAGAAAAGTCTAGATGAATCACACCCTGTGCAAAACTTTATTGAAAGGTTTTTATAGAGTGCACTTTTAACAAACTTTTAGAATAGTTTGTGTTTTCCAAATTTGAAAAATCAAGAACAAAATTTTCAAAAAATTTCCATTTAATCTGCTTCTGAATAAGGACATTTTTCTGTTGTATGTCTTATTTTTCCATTTCTGTTGTATATCTTATTGTTTTTCAATTGATATGACTTCAACAAAACACTTTTTATTTTTCTTTAGGCAAATTTTGTTGCTTGTAAACGTATTTACTGCTTTTATACTTTCAAAGGAATGGTTGACAGATTCTTCAAAAGTAGAATTTCCTCAATTATGAAATTAACTTATATAAATTTAATTATTCAAATTTAAAAATTGCAGTCACAATATTAGCCTATAGTTATTGTTTTTGAAATATGTATGTATCCGTGTATTACTAAACAAGCTAAAATAAGACAAACATAGGCATGAAACATCACATTTTAAATGCAACCCTAATATTTCTCCTCCATTTAGGTTCCAACAAGACGATATGGTTCTAACAACCATGTCTAATACAATCAGACATTACATCATGCACAATCCCGATCAAAATCCTGTCATTTTAAGATGGAGGATGGAGATTTTTGTTACCATGGTAACCCATAGTTCCAGCCAAGGTCAAGTATAAGTCAGTTTCATCCCTTTTGTTTCTGGTTAAGTGCAGTTAGGTGGAATCTAGGATTAAGGGCAGTTTGCAGCAACTTGGCAGATTCCCAAGGGGAGGGGTGTAGCTGGCCAAGATTCTTCCTACTGCTATTTTGGTTAACAGTAAGAGGAATCTTGATTAAAGGGCAGATGGCAGCAACTTAGCAGATTCCTTTAAGGAGAGAGGTGTAGCTGGCCAAGATTCTTCCTACTGCATTTTTTGTTAAGTGCAGTAGGAGGCATCTTGGTTGAAGGGCAGATAGCAGCAACTTGGCAGATTCCCAAGGGGAAAGGTAGCTGTCCAAGATTCTTCCTACTGCATTTCTGACTAAGTGC
>JXSR01S019468.1:4515-22514 GCA_000969725.1 Ophiothrix spiculata | reverse complement strand
CATTTTCCGAGATCTATATGCATTTATATTTTACATAACTTGACAGAAGGCAGCCCATGGAGTTGGGATGTTCTTATTCTAGCGTATTCAATTGTCGACCAAGTTCATCAGTTTTTGCCAGTTTACCACACAGCTGAATCTCTTTTGCTTACTCTTTCAAAATGTGACTGAAGAAAAAGAGCTCTCCCCAAATTATGGTAAGCTATGTGAACTCGCTCAAACAAAAATATTACAACTCTGATGACAAAAACTCTTTCTATTTGTGGTGTAAGTATTATTAAATATCTAATCCTAAATTTACTTAAAATGAGGAAGGGAGGGAGGGGCCTGAATGAGATGATCATAGCATAGTACTATGACCCTTACACCAGGAATCCAATTGCCATGTAGAATCACTCAGATGATCAGCAAAGGGAAGATTAGAAGTGACATTATAACATGCATCATGCTCTCTGGCGCTAGCGATGCTGGAGTGCAACGGATGAGGCACATCACTTCTTCTCAAAACTTGAAATAAACATTACAGGTATATAATAGATGTGTCAAAGGAGTGGTCTTACTACTATGGCCATAACGATTACTCAATACCAAGAATAATTGAAATGTTATCTGGTTTACTGTTCGGGGTCCACTCGCTTGTCCGAAGGCTCGCTAGTCCGAAACGTCATTCAATGGGGAAAATATAACCTCGTAAAAGGCTCGCTTGTCCGGAAAAAAAAAACCCAGCTCACTAGTCCAAAGGTTCGCTAGTCCGAATTTTAGAAACAGCTCGTTTGTCCGAATTTGAAATTAGGCTCGCTAGTCCGAATTTTAAAATAGGCTCGCTAGTCCGAAATTTAGAAATAGGCTCACTAGTCCGAATTTTGAAAGGAGCTTGCTAGTCCCCCGGGGCTAGTCCGAATTTTGAAAAAAGGTATTAGAAATATGCACTTAATTGTTCCTATTCGGACTAGCGAGCCTATAATTTCTAATTTCTAAATAGCGAGCCTATTTTAAAATTCGGACTAGTGAGCTGTTTCTAAAATTCGTACTGACGAGCTGTTTTTAAAATTCGGACTAGCGAGCCTTCTTTAAAATTTGGACTAACGAGTCTATTTTCAAATTCGGACTAGCGAGCTGTTTGACTAGCAAACTTTCAGACTAGCTAGTTTTCGGACTGGCGAGCTGTCCCCTGCTGTCTAAGTGTGACTCATATCATTGATCATTAACACTATAATAGTCTGATCTGCACTGAAAAAGATACTTGATTCTATGTTGCTGAAACATCAGATTTTTGATCTTTGATGACCATTGCTTCTTATTCTGTCTGTGGCATTAGATCTTGTATGATTGAGACTGATGCAACTGGTTAAACATCACTAATGATAAATCATGGACTCACCACAATGTTGTCATATGATCAGGCATGACTCATATGATCATTTTCAAAACCACCATTGCAATGAATGTATGTATGTCAGCAATATGTGACTGTCCATCACAAATGTGCTGTCAAGTCCGAAAGCCGATTTTGTGCTTCTCTTAAAATACATTCAAAAGTTTAACTTCAAAACTTATCAGTCAACAGAGATCGCTCTGACTATTGTAATTGAAAATGCATCAGGACTGATCAAACAAATTAGATGTAGTTTAATCCTCTCATAAAATGCTCCTTTGGTTTATCCTGTGCACAAATTCAATCAAGCATAAAGTCTTCTAGGACTTGAATCTTTGTCCAAAATAAATATCTCCCATTTTTGTGTGTCTGATAAATACATACCTCTTTAGCAGTCGTTTTATGTTACAACTTTTGTTCCATGATAGTCTTTGAAGGGCCATAAAGTCACTTGTAGGTGTCAAATGATGTTCAGTAGGGTGTTTTTTCAAAATTAAAACATGGTCTTTGCAGATATGTTTAAATTGAAATTGCCCAAAGCCTATGTTACAGTTGTTTGTGTTGTACAGTAACATACGGTATTATCAGTAAAACAATTGCATTTTGCGTGTGATCATGATATTGTAACAGAAAATTGTATCATTCATATCTTTTGAAAAGAAATCTTTTGCACACATCTTTAGGCAGGCACACACTATATTGAATACTTGGACTCTATGTGATTGTGCAATATTGCAATACATTATTCAAAATGAAAGCTTTTTGACCACTCTAATGGCTGGAAGTCTTAATACGCCATAATAGGGACCATGATTCAACATGAACCATGCTGAGCATCATATGTATCAGTATCAATTGACTTCATTTTAGCATTTCCATCACAGTCATTTAGTCTGGAGATGGTTTTTGCTATGACATTTAGATGACTCAAATTTCTTAGGAAAACTATCTCAACTAGGGTTGGTGGTGATATTTTAGTACTTACAAATGTGTTGTCATAATTTGTGTTAAAAGCTTCTAATTTTGGAAAGTGTCTTGCCTTAGTAATTGTGGCAATCCATGTTCATCTTTGAAAAATGGTAATATTCAAGATTTTTTACAATCTTGCAATTTTGTTCAAATTTTGCCAATGGGAAGACATTGTCATCCAGCAGAATAGCACAGGACCCATGATCAGTAAGTTAAGAGTTCTAGCCCTGAGTTGTGTCCTTTGGCATGGCATTTTAATCTGAATTATTTCATTGCCCCTAGTAACATAACATGTATAGATGCTTGGAATATATTTTCAACAACTCAACTGATCTTCTTATATGGGGCGTGCCGTTGTTGATTTTTAATGAACCCGTAGTTGATATTCAAATAAGCGTGTCATGCACGGCACAGCGTACACGGAGGTGTGTTTTTACGCAGTACACGTAAGTCTGCACATTGTTCATCGCGTGTTTGATTTGACTAGAGTAATTGCAAGGCCTAGCGCTTGGGTAAAGTTGAAAACGGCAAAGCAACAAACATTAAAAACTAGCATTTTGCTTCGCATTCTGCTAAATATTTTACATATATATCGAGGGCTGAGAGCCACAAGACTGTATCTGCACGAAAAAAGAAAAGAGAGTCACAAGGCCGTACTTGCATATGTGCAACAAAGGTACAAATATGGCCTTGTGGCTCTTTTGTTACCTGTGCATATACGTCCTTGTGGATCTCAACCGTTGATATATAGATATAGATCTGTTAGATTTTCGTTGTTGAAAGGTATTCGGTCTTTAGCCACCCTCGCGAGATAAAAATATGCAGATGCATGGATGCATCGTTGTTGATTTGTGATTTAAAAACAACTTTGTTGCGTGTTTTAATACCTAATAATGTATTGAGTACTGTGCAATGATACCAATATACCCTACATATATGCAATTGCCAGCAGAATGAATATAATAAGTTTTGGATAATACACTATTCCGGGAGTGCTGTAAGTAAGGACTTGCATTGTTTATTCATTTTCATTTTCAGCACTTGTTATAAAACATTTTGAGGTTGACAGGAAATGCAATGGAGTACAATATCTGGTCAAGTTTCAGGGGAAAATAGTAAAAAATCCCTATAATTGTTTTCAAAGTACTATACTACGGTATAGCGGGAAATTTTTGCGGGGGTTTAATTTTTGCGCTTTTCGCGGTTAATCAGTCAACCGCGAATTTTAAACCCCTGCGAAAATAATGTTTTAACATTGACCTCAATGTGTATAAACTTGAAAACGCAAATTTAAAACCCACTGAAGTAGCCAGAACTGGCTAAATCACTAAAAATTAATCCCGGGAAAATATTCCGCTATACAGTAATTGGAGGAAATCATTCAAATTTTCATTTGACCACAACTCTATTTCACTAACAACTCTTGTGATTAGTATATTTTCACTTTCTTTTTCAATTACGATTACTCAAAATCGTTCAGAACGATTTAAGTTTATGACATTTTGAACTAGAGAAATTTAAGTGAGTTTAAGAATACAATGTTAATTGTGGTAATGATATTGTTTAGACTGCAGATAAATTAATGTACTTGGGCATCATATTTGACCATGTTTTGTCATGGGATGATCATGCAAACCTTTGATATTATCCATATGTATTGGTTTTAAATATACAGTTTAAAGTTAAGAAATTTCTTCTTTGTAGTACTGTTCATTTACTAGCAAAAGCCATGGTCCTCCCTCATTTGAATGTTGAAGTCCTGTATGGTCTAACTTCAGTGGAAAACACCATAACAACCATCAAATTCAGCAAAATAAACTTGCTCACAATGTACCTAATGCGAATGTCAGGACACAAATTAATGAAATGATCTAAGATCTTTATTGATGTCAGATGGAGGAAAAAAAGTTGGAATATTAGTATATTTAAATGCCTTTAAAGAATTTGCTTCATTTTGTGTTATTTCATTTTTACATGCTGATCTCATAACAAAAGCACTAAAAGTCAGCTTCTTTAGATCCTTATTATACTCCGTGGTATAACACTGCTGGAACAAGGACCTCTTGAGAGACTAGTACTTATGTATTGGAAAAGTTAGAAAAAAAAAAGAATTCTTTAGGCAAATCGCCAAGGATAACCTAAGAAAGCCTCTAATGAAGCTTATTTCCATTGGGGTCCAAGATCTTTTTTTGGAAGTAGGAGGAAGGCCGGAGTACCAGCAGAAGAACCTGCGGAAACAAGCATGGACTGAAAACCAAATGCACATACAGGACCGGGACCAGGAATCTAACTCGGGACTCATTGGTGCAAAATGACGGAAGTACCGCTGCGCTAACCTGCTTCCCCATAGCAACCAAGTTACTTCTTCATAACACCAATGAAGAGTTTTATTCAGAATAAAGAAAGATGAAACTAAAGTACTATATGCAGTCACAAGTGGGACAAGTGTGTCTTATTTTCAGAATAATGCATGCTGTATCATAATCTGCTTATAAATATATTCATATACTTTGTAACATTTGTTTGTATTGCAAAGCTAAATATGCAAGAACATTACGTCAAACAACAAATTTAGCTTCTAGCATCTAAAAAAACCCACATATCTACCTCGTACTAGCCCGCAGCATCCCCTGATCTCTTGCTAATTATTGGATAGATCTATCATAACCAAGAAAACAAACATGAACCCACATCAACTAAATGATGCATGAGATACCGTAGCGGCCGTCTTCAGTCACTCCTACAGACTTATAAGAATGTTACCATACACACATGCTTCCGAATAAATTCCATTCTGCCTCCTCCAATCAGGGCAATGTCTGCGGTGGTTAAGGTGATAAAAAATGATAAGGATATTGTTATTTATGTATTTTATTTATAGAGGTGTTTTTAGAGTATCTTTAATGTGTTCTCATGACGTCATGATGATGTCAAAAAGTCCAAGTGCGCAATGAAGTGCTACGAACACATGAATCTGATTGATCAATTACTTAGTTGTTTTGGTCAGAATAGCACGTCACCAACTGATTGATATTGAATGAAACTGTATTGTTACAAAAAAAGGTACTAATTATGCACATTTTGCGTGATCACTACACAATGATTCATTGTCACTTTTAAGATGCTAGCAGGTGTATGTAATGAAAATCTGAGGTGATAAGGCCGAACCATAGTCAGCCTCCAAACAAAATTTTTCCACCAAACATTTGGTCGTGACGTCACCAAATATTTGCCATCGAATTTAAACTACGTACGGGTAGCAAACATTTGGTCCAATGTATATGGTAATTCAATACTACTACTACTACTACTACTACAAAATTTATACCGCGCCAAAAACCAAAAACAAATTTGTACTAAGGCGCTTATAGACAAAGTCAATAACATGCGCAATCTAGCACGAAATTTTATTTGGTCTCAACTCGGTGTTGAAGTTATTTTGTTTGGAGTCACTCGTCATTTTAACGTCACGACCAAATGGTTGGTAGCTAAAATTTTGTTTGGAGGCCGACTATGTTTTGGCCCTTAGTGCTACCAATTTTGATGTCAAAATGATGAGATCTGCAGGACCTTATTATGCATCTGATTTCTGAAATATTGATTTTGAGTTTCTAGCACCATAATCATTTAGGTCATTGGTCTTGACGTCACCAAATATTTGCGATCAAATTTAAGTATAAACCAGTAACAAACATTTGAGGCATTGTATATGGCAATTCAACACATGTGCAATTTAGCGCAAAATTTTATTTGGTCTCAACTCGGTGTTGGAGTTATTTTATTTGGCGTCAATCGTCATTTTGACGTCACAACCAAATGTTTGGTAGCGAAAATTTTGTTTGAAGGCTGATTATGTTTTGGCCCTTACTGTACCTAATTAGGAATGGAAACCAGTGTCCTATTCAGTTTTCTTGGTTGTAATTCTATGTGGAAGCTAATAATTTATGATTCTGTAAAAACAAAAACCTGAAAAATATATTTTATATTTATTTATCATCTAATTAATGGAATTGTTTTAGTTACCATGGCAACATTTTAAAGACTCAACAATAGATTTTTAGTCATTAGCTAAATACTTAACAAAATGAAAAAATGAATGGTTTTCAAGACCTAGAGTAACTTTTCCCTGGGGAAATATTCAAGTACTTGATTAAATTTGTGTACCTGATTGGTTCGTGTACCTGATCAGGTGCTCTACCTGGACTGGTTACTGGCCAAATTGTTGAATCACAGGAACCAGTACTGTGAATATAGGGTTTCTATAAAAGGGTAGCCTTTTTAACACATAATTAGTTTGTAATAAAATAAAATATAATTATGACATAGACAAATGGTTTGGTCCAATCGTAAAACAATTTTCTCAATTGACCAACAAGCTGATTTTGAGGTATCGTGGATGTCTTGAGAAAAAGAGTTGTATGCATTAGGCATAAAAAAAACCAAGTTTGTTTCCTGTCGGTGGTCAAAAAACCTAAATGCGAAATGTGTTTTTTTAATTTTATTTTGTTTTCTTTTTTTTCTATTGTTCAAGAGGTGCTAAGGCAAATTTTGATTGAAAATTCGCATGGTTGATGATTTTTTCAGTAAGAAACCTGTCCGGTTTCAAGTTTTTGTTGAAAAGAAAACACTTCTTTGGTAAAATTTTTGCAATTTTCCCCGTTCTTTTTATCAAATTGGCTTTTTTGATTTTCGTTTTCTAAAATATCAAATAAAAAATATTTTTTTTGCAATTTTCCCCGTTCTTTTTATCAACTTATATAAAAATGAAATGTGCAAATAATGAAGCCAAGACGAAATGCGCGCGGCGCACGGGAAACAAACTTGTTTTTTGTTTTTGCCTTATGTAACTTTATTATATTATAGGAGAAGAACTGAACCTTTGGCATTTGCGCTATAGTCAATTTTGATAAAACACAAAACTGGGTTGTGTTCCATAAAAGCAGGCCTTTTAGAACAGAATCCCTGTGGTGTTGGCCAACACCACATGAATAATCTAATGACAAGGAAAGCAGTTCTTGATGTCCTATCACAGCTTGTAAAAATCATGAGACCACTCAATGCATCATCAGCTATTCAGTTTACTGGCATTAAAAATGGAAACAGTTTTGTCTGATTTGTAACATGTTAGTTGGGAATAGAGAAGCGGATCAATTTATGGTTAAGGTAGTAGTTTGATGAATGATAATTGGAAATTAATGTTTGAAATGCTACAGGGCTAATGGATCATTGGCACTACAATCACAAGATGAATGATTCATACTGGAGAGGAAGTGTGTCCATTCATTACCCCAAAAAGGTAAAGTACCCTATTCATTCCAATAACCGCCCATGCCCCAATAAGCGCCCACCCACGTTTTTTTGGGTGAAACTTGGTACCAATAAGTTGCATTTAGTTAGTTCTTACCATGCATGTGAGTTGATAAGCTTCCAACAAAATATTTTTATGCCTCCGCCAGAGGCATTATGTTTTCTGGTTGTCCGTCCGTCCGTCCGTCCGTCCGTCCGTCCTTCCGTCCGGGCTCGTTTCTCGGAACTGGTGTGGCGTATAGCGATGCAAGTCGGTGGAGTGGTGGTCAGGCTGGCTAGTAACTTTCTCTGAAAGTTTTGGCGCAAAATATGCAAATTTAGTCGGTTTTTAAGCAGAAAATATGTGATTTTTTGTGATTTTAGGGACTTAGAAATTTTCCGAAAGGAGCATTTGCTAAAACTCCACCCCTTCAAAATTTTAACCCCACCTTATTTTGATTGGCGCATCACATACGCGAAAATCGGCCCGATCGGCCAATTAATTAACGAATACAATGCGTTTTAAGATGGCGCTCTTGCATGTAATCCTATATAATTTCATAGATACAATGGGCAATATCTCCTCAACGGAGCAGAATTTTATTTTATGCGTATCTCTGAAACCGCATTCCCTACGTTAATGATATTTGGTGCCTGGGTAGACCTACAGCCAAACTCAATCAACCGACAATTTCAGCGCAAAATATGCTAATTAACTACCTAATTTGCATAATTTATGCATAAAATGGTTTAAATGGCATATTTTACAAACCGTCCACCTTACATTCATGCAATTTAATGGGTAGGTGCGGATAGAGCTGCGCTTGTGCCAGCTGCAATTTGAGCGCAAAATGTGCTAATTAAGTATCTAATTTGCATAATTTATGCATAAAATGTTGCTTATTTTTCAACTTTGTCCGATTTCAAAGGTTAAGGTGTCAAATTGTTCGTCATGGACCAGCGATCAAAAGTGTCAATGGTGATCCCATCGTCCGACCTTTCCCTAGGGGTCAAAGGTCAAAAGAAAGGTCAAATATTCAACTTTGTTCGATTTCAAAGGTTAAGGTTTCAAAATGTTTGTCTTTGACCAGCGATCAAAAGTGTCAATGGTGACCCCATCGTCCGACCTTTCCCTGGAGGTCAAAGGTCAAAAGAAAGGTCAAATTTTCAACTTTGTCCGATTTCAAAGGTTTGGGTCAAAGGTCAAAAGAAAGGTCAAATTTTCAACTTTGTCCGATTTCAAAGGTTTGGGTCAAAGGTCAAAAGAAAGGTAAAATTCTCAACTTAGACCGATTACAAAGGTGGAAGGCGGAGGCATCGTGATCGACACTCTGTGTCGAGAACCGCGCGGCCCGAGAACCGCGTATTCTAGTTTCTTTTAATTTTATTGATGTTTTGTGGTATTTAGGGTAATTTTATGCTTTAAAAAGGGATTGTTTTACTTCTAATTTATCCTGTAAGTTTCAAAAATAAGGGCCCATACAAAATGACTTTGTTAATGGCCCCCGGCGGTTATTGGAATGAATACGGTAATATTATATCGTAGCTCTTATTTTGGTAGACCAAGATTTTTTTTGGGGGGGGGAAGGTGAATAAAGGGAGATTAATTTATCTATTCTTGGAAGTTGAAAGGTTTCTCAAGTACCTTTGTTTGAATTAATGTTTTCAATATTACAAAGTAAGGGGAGATTGACCATTGTACTAGCTTCCATTAGTTACACAGTAATTTGATATTCCGATGGTGCTATAATAGTAAACAGGTAGGGGGGAAGGCTGTCTATTGCTTGTTATTATCCATCAAAATTCGAACACCACAATGTTCAAACAATATGTTCAAACGAACTATGTTGGGAAATTAGTTTGCTATCTAATGTAGATAGGCATCTGTAACTGGCAGTCAAGTTAGCTAAATCACTCAGGGGCTTGCTTGCAGTGCAAAAGGTCCTGAGTTTGAATTCAACCCTGATGGTGCCACAGTTTAGTGGCTTGAAATTTCCTTGGACAGGGAACTACCTGCTAATTGTCCCATGGAAACTCTAAGAACTAATGGGGTGTTGATCCTCACTATGATTGTTTAAATACAGACTCCAAAAAAGTATCGCCTTACCTCGAAAAAAAAATGGCTTGTACGCAAATATGAAACTCGCTAACGTATTTTGAATATTATGTGTACAAGCGCTGAAATTTCAGCTTTCTTTTGACACCCTATTGCCAAAATGTGGCAATAATTGCAATGGTGTTATTAACGTATCAGTTAATGAAATCATACCACCGCTTGTACAGTTGGTATCTAAGCGGATATTTTGTACTGTGCGAAAAATGAAATTTGCAACTTTTTTAAATTGACCTCAAGGGGTTTAAAAGTTAATAACTTCATTCTTTTTCAGTCAATTGTCGGAAATAGGGTGTCAAAAGAAAACTGAAATTCCAGCGCTTGTACACATAATCTTCAAATTATGTTTGCGAGTTCCATATCTGCCTACGAGCCATTTTTTTGAGGTAAGGCGATACTTTTTGGGAGTCTGTATTATGTTGATCAAGGTTAAGCATCCCTGTACGTTGCAATAGGATCCAGAATGATGCTTTAGTTTACTTGGGCCCTGGTGGTCAATGACCACCTGTACGATGTGCCAAGGCTGCATTAAATTACAAATCAGTGAGGTATAAATCCCTTCCATTTATTCATTTTTATCTCAAGATCAGTGATCATTTTGTATATTTGTATACTAGATGTTGTAAGAAAGGTGTATTCAAATAGTGGAGGTGTATCCACTTGTTAAAAGTGTTACTTTAATTCATTCTAACAAGGTTATTGGTATGAATTTCTTGTATTTCAAATATTCCAAGATGGTTTATTAAATCTGCTTCACGTTGCATAACATACGATAGCATAAAACCGCCCGATTTTAATTTGAGCTTGATTAGAAATGATGCAAATGTCTCATGTTAACATGGCCTGAAATTGACATTGTTGGGGCTGCAATTTGATAACAAAATGTTGTCTAAAACTTCCTTTCTTTGGTGATAGTTTGTATCTCATGGTAAAACTAAAAGTCATAGGGATCTCTCAACACAAAAGACTCATCACTTTGAATTCATGATTTAAGGAATAAGATAATAATTTTATCATAGTTTGGATGGACATGGCATCTTGTGGTACTAAATTTATTGGTAATTGAGTGCAAGTTACAGACATGCTGCATGTGTTGTGATATTCTAAACTATTAGGTATAGATCTTCATTATGTATCTTCCCCTTTTATGGGAAAACTTTGTACCTTCAGATAAAAAAGTACTGGGCAGTGTTTCCGCTAAGGTTTTTGAAATTGCGCCAGTTCGAGCAATTTTAGCAAAGTTGAAAAAGTGCTTGCGCCAAAATCATTAGCTGTGGCTGAAACATCTTTCTCACACATCCTTGTTGCGCAAATTGTCACCGCTTCTGCGCCAATGGGGCGCCATACGGCCTTAGCGGATATACTGGGTAACATTTCCTTACTCTTATTTACAGTTTTACTGTAGTCAGGGATGCACATTTTCTGCATTTTTGCAGAATTCTGCAATTTTCTTTCACTTTCTGCAAAAATACACAGTGTTTAAGCTATTATAGTAGCTTAAACACCGTATAAGTTATTATAGTAGCATATTTTGGTATATTTTCTGCAATTTTTACAATTATCAACTTACATCCCTGTGTAGTAATCATGTCTGGATTTCTTTCAGTTATCTTGCCTGTCTGATTGGCCCATAATCAATCTAACCTTTATATCATATACATATTGAATGTACTTAATTCACAGATGCACTTTGGATCGTCTGCGATGCAATAGGGGCTCACAAGTGTGTTTATAACGTGTGGGTGGGTGGACGCGTTGGGGTTTTTACCTTGTGTGTTTTACAACAGGGATAAGTATTTGACGATATAGTTTGATTATTTTGAATTGGTCAAGAGATTTGAAGGAGTGAAACTTGTTGAAATAGAAAACAGTGGTTGGTGCGTAAGGGGGCTTAAATAAGGCTTTACGGGTTGTACTTTCCTTTCAGAGCAAAAATGGGTTTTGTTTAAATACACCCTTTTTGCAGCTTCCCAGTATGCTGGAAAAACAGTCAATAAGTGGTTAATATGTTTTTCAAGTTTAAATGACATAAACAGCTTTTTAAAGGAAATCTATCTTTTATGTTCTCCACATATAGTGAACATTAAAAACGAAAGATGTTGAGTAAATAAATGTAAATACATAACTAGATTTTCTCTTTTTTAGGTCAGTCATAAAACAACAATGTGACTTGGAATACTTGAGTCAACAAACAAATAAATACTGTAAACGTCAATATTTTCGCGCTCAGTAATTTTCGCGCATGTCTAATTGTGAGCTATTTTGAATCATTTCGCGCACTTTTATTTTCGTGCTTGTGATTTTTTAAACATGCGCCGGTATATACATACCATTTTTCACGCTACATTTATTTTCACGCAAAAATTAATGTAGCGCAGAATAAACCACTTATACAGTAATAAAGATTGAAATGTTAATTTTCATTAGGATCATCCTTCTTCATAGATATGCCATGATTTGAAAATTGAAATGCATATCAAGGCAAATTAGATGTTTTACAGACATAAAACATATGAATATTTATTTACATTGGATGACCCAAGCACCAAGAGAGGCAGGTTGTGATTGTTTAGACTATCTGTCATGTAAACACTATAACACATCATCCTACAGTCCACTACATTGTTGTTTTAGGAGCCTACAACAAGTAAACACACGCTCCAAGTTTGATTAGAATCGCTGCTTGGTACCTTAATAGTCATCTGTGGGAAGTCACTGCGAGGACTCCATATCAAATATCTATACCAAATGTAGTGGTACTGTTAGTGTAGGTATTTGGTTGAGTCATGTTTGTTATCTTCAGTGGCGGCACCACGGGGGGGCATGGGGGTGCATTTGCCCACCCAAGAAAATTTTTTGCCCCCCCAGTCTGCCCCCCCCCCCCAGAAAAAAAAATCAGAAGCTTTTAGGCGCAAATTTCTCTCAATTACCCCTTTTAATGATCATTTTGACATAAAATGTAAAAATTTTGCGCGCTTCGCGCGTATTTAACTATTAATATCATTATTTTAGTAGAAAATAGGCGTATTTAGCCAAAATAACAAATTTATCCAAAAAATTTTTGCTCGCATTACATTTTAGGTCTAATTTTTTTTCATTTTTTTTGCCCCCCAGAAATTTATCTTGCCCCACCGTTTGCCCCCAGAAATGAGATGCTGATGCCGCCACTGGTTATCTTCTTACGTTTTTATGTTAACTCACAAAACCATTGAGTGTAAAAGATTGGTAAATGTTTCAAAAAAATTCAGAAATGTGGAATTATTGAAAAAAAAAAAGATTAATCTTTGAAACTTTTTTTTTGTCTTTATATATTTATTCCCAGTGCTTGGGTCTGGTGGTTGGAAAAAATATTTTAAACATTTTGCTGGAGCATAACACACAGGCCTGATAACACAACTGTTTATAAATCCTTTTGTGAAGCAGCTTTATATTGGTTCAAAAATAGATTTTAGTTAATTAATTAAAACAATATTAAACGAAGAATCATGACTTCCAAAGGGCATCTGTGTGTATATTTTTGTATAAACTTCTTTAAATGAAGAAAATATACCAAATGCATGCATTGTACACTTATTCTAATACATGCAAAATTATATTTGGGATCCCAAATTTAATTCAATAAATCACCATTTCAGAAAAAGTATGCAGCATTAGGCCAAATCATTTGGAAAATATTAATATCTACCAAAAACAAACTCAGTAAATCAAAAAAAATTATCATGGGTGATAGTAGTGGTGACCTGTTGGTACGATATTAATATCGTATTGGTTCAAGTCATCATCAGAACACTCATGGTAAAATTCATGAGGCATTTTAAAGAGTCAGTGCAAGCTCCAAGAGCAGAACTTACCCGAGTTTATATACTCAAGAGTTTCTTTGCTGGATTAATAATATCATGGCTTGTAACTTGACTAATTTGTATTGAAGGCAATTCTTGATATTGCTGTATATTTAATATAAGCAACAAGTGCAAAAGTGGTTTATCAAGCACTGGAGCTGAGGAATAAGTCAAGCCCCGGAGGTGAGGAATAGATAGTTAGCATCCCAAAGAAGAAAAAACAAGATCATCATGACCACTTGAACCAAGCTAATCAGCATTTATGACCTGCAAATAACATATTTCCTTGGTTCAAGGGTCTGAGCATGTTATTTTAGATAACAACTTTGGTTTTGATTGATTATTTTAGAATATGCAATTAAGCCTTCAATTTGAAGTGTATATTTTAGGGATAAAAATTTGCTTATAACATTTTTCAGATTATTTTTATGCTGTAATGTGATTTAAGATTAATTGATGTGATTTCCATTAATCCCAAGTACATGTTATATTAAGCTATAATAAATATATACATAATTGGGAAAAAAGATAGAAAAATGTAATAAATTTCATATTAAAAGAGTTACCGAATATAAAAATCGAGTTGGTTTCAGTTTCTAAAGCACATTTTGTTCTTAAGAACACTTTTCAGTTGGACTTTTTTTCTTTTCTTGATGATATCATTTTGCTCCAATGGAGGTTTAATCGAATTATGAATTTTACTATAGTGAAAATATAGGGCGAGAAGAAAGTAAAGACTTAAAATGATTTAGAGGACATTTATTAAAATATGGGTTGGTGTCAAAGAAACTCAATTCTCCTTAAGCTCGAGATGCCATATGTAAGCCACGTGAATTACTATGCTGCGGAGGGTTTGCAATGTTGATTAAAAACCGGCATCCTCGATTCATGATATAGATAGAACATCTGGGTCAAAGTGCGCTTACAAATGGCGTCTTGGAGCTGTATTTGCTGATATTATCTGCATCACCTTTCTATGTTCTTTTTCAACCATTTGTCTTAATGTTATAAGTGCAGCCGTTTAAATGGCTATGCAGATTTAGATCTGGGCAATTAATGATCAATATTGCTTTCCCAGAGGAATGGGGAGTTTCTTAAAATCAGGCCAGGATATGTTGAAAATGGGACATATTATGTTTGACAGAGGTTATCGTAACATTTCTTTTAGCTTGACCATTGGTCTAAGTAAAGACTACATGTAGCACAAAATTTTATTTTAAATCTAATTAGCTCTAAGTATTGCATGTTTAACGTCATATTTCCGTAACTGACCATACAAATCTGACATTTGTAGACCATCATTGAAAGTCTTCAAAATTTCATTCCTCTGACATGCCATTGCGGGGTGCTGCCTTCCTCCTACCCTCACAGTCTAAATCAGCAACAATGTTGATCAAAGACATAGTGTGTCTGTCAGCTTCCAAGGTAACATTTTGAAGCATAATATGTAAGAAGGTTTTATTGTAGAAAGTGTATAGTTCTTCCAGTTTTGCATGTTTTGTAGTCAGGTTTCAGGGAAGTGCATAATATATGGTGCATTTTGAAATGAGTAGGCAGAGCGAGTAAGAGCACCTGCATAGAGTGTCTCATCTTACGTTTCTGGTGAACCAGGTGTTCAAATAAGAGCTATATACGGCGGCGCCATTAATTCACGTATAATTATTGGTTGCAGCAAAATGAAAAGCGCTCTAATAATGAAATATAGACTAATATACTGTACTGCTTGAGGAATATTTATTGCCAATGTATGCCATATTGAAAACAAGATTTCATGATTGTTTGGAATACTAAATCAAATCTCGGCTCTCGTCTAAGCTTTCGTTTATATTTGAAGACTCTTTTTTTCTATTGCACAGAGATGTGTTTGCTTTATTATAAATCTTTTTGCTGTATGAAAACAATGCCTATGTTCATTAAACAATACTAAAACAGATGCTAAATCTTTGTAAAAGTAAAATATATTACTATTGCAAATTCTGTGAATCTACGAAGTAAACCACAATTAGACCAGTGGCCTGCATTTACAAATATCTTGTTCCGGGTAGTATATGATGCATAAATGGATGATGGATTGGCCAATATTATTTTACAGCAACAAATTTTAATTTGGAAATCAGAGACACCAGAGCTAATAATTACATTAAGAGAATCTGTATCTATTGGAATGTCCCATCATATAGGACATTTTAAATTGGAAATCAAAAATTCTGAGTTCAATTAATATTCAGGCTATGTTATGTCACTTGATACAAATTTTAACACCAGAGCTAATAATTAAATTTGGAGAATCTTTATCTGTTAGAATTTCCCATTATATAGGACATTCATTATTAGTACAGCTTTCTGACCTACATAGACACAACCACTGCCTGGATTTTCCGGTGTCGGCAATGTGTGTATATAATCAGCGCAATGTATAAATGGACAATGTATAAAAACATGCAATGTTGTCTTTACTGCATGGCTCATTATTTCAAGTGGAAAACTCATCCATGTAAAAACTGCAACCTACTATGAAATGTAGATACACATTCTGTGCATATATTGGCAACGTAATAATGTATTTGCAGGTGTAGTTTATTCTAAATTGCGATATTCAATTCGAATATTAGAAAAAGCGTTTTCCAAAAAATACTTGTACAATATGACCTGCAACACAGTAATTAATCATGGATATGACAAAGTATTAACCCTTAGAAGCCGACGAGCCGGTATACGGGCTCACGTTTACATGTACAGTATACCCGATGAGCTGGTTTACCGGCTTTTAGGTCATGTGTCAGCAACTTGATGTGTCTGTCAGCAGGCATGGGTAGTTACAATTTTTAAAGGTCTTATTTATACCAGAAGACATCAATGAAGCTTTGAACCCCTGGTTGATGGGTCAGTTTGCTCTTGTTTACTTAACAGAGGTAAACAATTTCTTTTATTTTCATAAATTTGATCAAAATTTTAAAGAAATGTTGCTTCGCCATAGACTACAATGTAAATGTCGAACATGTTGGTCGGTCGACATAAAAAGTACTCTTTTATGAATGCTGGTTATTGGTCATTTTCTAAAATGAAAAGGTAAAGCAAGGGAAATCAAAAGAACGCCCACCCCTTTTTTCTATGTGAAAACATAATTTTTGACCATGTATTTACCTCTGCTATGCTCAAACTGTTACTAACATCTGAGACAAACATACCTCGGACATCACCAAATCTGATGATTGTCAAATGAAAATTCTGATTGACTAACCTATCAATACTCCGATGGTAGTATCAACAATGGATAGCAATGAACGGGTCATCTTTAAACAATGCAAATACTAAAAGTCATGATTCGACTTTCTTAAAAATATCTGCCATTTGGGATATCCAAGAATGCTTGATGTAGATGTACTTCTGGTTTCTTGATGGTCTTTCTGCTCACAATTGTTATAATATTGATGAAACAGCTTTTGTACTTATGGTAAGATTTTGTCTAAAATTAATCCCTAATAAATGCTCACCTGTGATTAAGTGCAACATCCATTTGGTGTTTAATAGGAACAATTGAGTATATTGAGAGAAAATATGATGCAAATTCAGCATTTCAAAAATCCTTTTTTATACCTTCAATTTCCGTTTTTAGGAGGAGATTTTAAATCTTATTCTTGGGAACATCTAATCTATAAATCTTATTATCATTCATATTTTGGTTCTGTGATTTAATAGTTTGCTTTATGTTTTCTATTATTGTTTGATAACAACTCTTCATACCATAAAAAATGCCTTTAGTGCATCAGAGGTGAATGTGGTTAGAAGAAAGCTGAATTCATAAAATGGGAGGAAAAACACACACAATTTTTAGTCTTTCCTGATTTTTACAACAACGCAATTATGTTTAAAGGCTTTAGCATTAAATATTATGAATATCATAGCGAGAAGTGTTTCCCTAAGTGACTTGTATAATGCATAATACTCGCAGGAGGCAGGCGAGTTACTTAATGGGAACACATCAAGTATAGAGTAAATGAGAATAAGAAATCTGTATTTTAATGAGGCTAGCTCTTTTGGGTCTGCCTGTCTGCCTGCACTCGCATACACAAATGTTACATTATACGTCTTACGTCATCACATCGTACCACGCTATGAAGTAGGTGTAGGTCCCAAAAGGGGTAGGTGAAATTCATGATCAGTAACATATGCTCAACTTCATACAAGATTGACAGTTTTTGCAATGAAATGTTATTTGAAAAATATGAATGCTGTTGAATTATTGTTTTGTTTATAGTCCCGTCTGAATACATATTGATGAAATATAACGTTAGTTATTGTATATTCAACAAAGAAATTAATCTGTTTTTATATTTAATTGTTATTAATTTGTTCGGAATATATCTGTACAATATTTTGACACAGATTCACAGAATCGTGGTGAAACTGGACATAA
>JXSR01S019466.1:24603-41968 GCA_000969725.1 Ophiothrix spiculata | reverse complement strand
AATACCATATATATAATTGCTATACACTTTAGAGCAAATCCTTGAATATAAATATTTAATAGTATCGATGCGTATGTTTTATGAAGTCTAACGTTAAATTTGTAATGACATGTCTTAATGGATTAAGTTAACATTGTATGACTGATTTGCTGTTGCCCACAGACATAATTGAGTTCAAGCAACGGACAAAACAAAAGTATAAATATACATTAGAAAAATAAATTTTATGTTATCTCAAAGTGTAACAAAAACGGAAAAGGGAAAATCCCATCCGAAGTTCTTCTATTTCACTTGAAGCCGTCAGCCTACAGAAATTTTTAGGTAATCTTTTATTATACAATAATGCTAGAGGATATGCGAATTCTGAATGCAACATACGGGTACTTGGCAAAATCAACAAACACATGTTGGACCAAGTGTACTTTAGGTCCCATCCAGAATTTTTGGGTTAGGGTTTAGGGTTAGTGTTAGGGTAAGGTTTAATTTAGGGTTAGAGTTAGGGTTAGGGTTATGGTTAGACATGTTTATTTGTCAAGAAAGTAAGTAATTTCAAAAAATGTAGAACTTTCCGGTATAATGGAATGATAGATTATAAGCAGGACACACAAGGCAGACATGATAGTCATCTTCAATCTCAGCAACTTTTTGGCAGTTTACCTTTTCAGGGAGGCATTAGCAATAGTTAAGGTGTCTGGTCTGATTCCAAAAATCTGCCCGAAAATGTTGGTCAAATTTTTCACAAAAGTTTCGCACAAGTATGTTCTTTGAAATAAAACAATAACAATTGGGGGTCACCGAACTAATTTTCCAGAAAAATATTAAAATATGGACATTTTTAGCTTCAAAACACTACTCAGTATATGCACATGCGTATTGCGGCACTTACCAGCTCGGAAACCAGCGCGTACTGGTACGTATGGACGGCACGTGGACCAGACACCTTAAAGGCTGCCATGCTGAATTAAGATTTGTATATATACATTTGGTACAAAGGTTAGTTAATCACAGGAAAACTGATAAAATAATTTTAAAATAATCGAATTCAATCGCATTGTAATGTTACTGCTTTAAAGCATTTTCTGGAGGACGCATAATTGAAATCGCCACCAGAGATAATCGATATGTAGGTCTAGTGCATACATCATTCTTGCCAAGAAGGATGCTGACAAAATAAACTTAATGGCATTAGCATTTCACGTAGTTAATCAGTGAATTGGGATACTGTTCTATGTATCTAAATCAAAACAGCACCCAAAACCAGTTTGTTAGTTCGTCGTTTTTTGTTTGTTTATCTGTTTTCTTAACAAGCATTGATCTTTAAAGATCTATAGGAGTTGTTCTTCATAAACGTGTAAAACGTCATGTTCCACTTTAGCTTTCGAAAATAATTATTTAAAATGCATGACCGTCCAGTTCGAAGCAATCGTAAAGTCGGTTCCTGGTCATTTTTACATATCTGCCAAGTTCAAGGTTTAAAATCACACCGCGATGAACTTAACCGGACAAGTCAAGTTAAGGTCGGTCGAGTAAAAGATGATATAAACGGAATATATGGTAGATTTATGGTCTCAGATATATTTAGTGTATCATTCCACCCATCTACCGTTAGTTTTAACATGTTTAATGTGAAGACTTTAAAGCACATCCATATATTATTCTCTGTCAATTAATTTCAATTTCAATGTATCAATTATTAATAAATCTGTGCGATTTTTATGCATTACCGGTACAATCTTAAGCTGATTGACACTTTTTAATAAATGAAGAGCTCATTTGAAAAATCCATTTCCAGACATTTGCAACTCAGGTTACAGCAAAATAGCTAATTTATGCTCAGAATTCACTGCCAATGAAAAATATTAATCCTAATAGAAATTTGGAATATCGGATTTTAAAAAATACATTAATTGTAAAAACTACTTTTTGACTTTTTCATAAAACAAAGAGAAAAATACAGAAAAGCAAAGGGATATTAATTGTCTTGTTTAATTCCAAACTTCTTTCGTTCATGCATATCACTCATTTCTATTGGTAATGGCGTTGTGCACTATATCGAATATTTCAGATCAAAGTATTATGCTACAATATGAACAAGTTAAATGAGACTGAAATATTATAAATTCATTTTACTCGCGAGAGGAAGCCATCTATACACATGATTCACACGTCAGGGTGGATGGAAATAGGGTCAGTTTATTGTTCTTTTTGAGCTACCAAATATTTTGTGCAACAAGTTTTTGTCATCTTATAATCTAATATATATATAATTCAAATGCATCTTCTAATAATCAATAACGGATGCTTGGTGTTGTAAATCACCAAACATTTTTCACCATTAATACTCCTCTGGTTTCGTGCATCGTTAGCTGTATATATTTATGTACAGTTTGTCTTTCTCCCAACCAAATGACCCCCTATTTTTAATGACCCCCCGAAAAAAAGGTTCCCCAGCCCCTACCCTTCCTTCCTTTCTTTCTGTAAATATTTACACCTATACCTACCAGAATCAGTTGAAATCAGCCTCTTTGCAATTTTTTCTAAGAAAAACCCTAAATAAAGGATACTATTAGTTGAATTACCATTCTAAATGTTTAGTTGGCCCAACGATGGGCCAATGTTAGTCAATTACCTTTGGCCAACATTGGCAGAATGATATCGGCCCGATGTCATTCTGTCCAACCATGTCTGTCCGATATATTGGTACGATGTTGCAACAGCGGTGGCATTCTGTTGGGCTAATGCACAGGGGTTAATGTCATAACATCAGCATTAAAGTTAAAACTGGAAGTTATTTTTCTCTAGCAATTGCAAATTATTTGCCTATGCTTCACCACTGGGTTTCTCCCACTTTACCCCTCCACAAATATGGAAAGAAAGTATGTCCTACTTTGCTGCCATACTTATGAAGATGAACCGACAAAATTGTAGTGACCATGCATGCGAGCGGAGCGAATAACGGGTTGTCAAGGGCCCGCCTTAGGGCCCCTGGTGGGGGTCAAGGGGCGAAGCTGCCGGAAGCTTAGCTATTTGACACTCTGCAGGAAGGCTAATTGAAACATGTTTGGATTTATGTAGTTATAATGGTGTCAAAGTGCTGTGAAAATCATCAATATCAGTTCGGCGGAACTCACAATTCGGATACGTATCCGAATTCGGATACCCACGCACATTTCGTATCCGAATTGTGATACCTGTATCAGAATAAGGATATGGAGGGGTATCTGAATTCTGATACTCCTGTCGTGGCGCAGGAACTAATCGATAGCGCAAGCTGGCAAGTACATGTAGATCATCTTTCTTGCATTTATGATAAAAATATCTGTGGAAATGTCATTTTCAACTGTGCAATTCCAGCGGAACAGCTTCGAAACATGACATGATAGCTTCTTATCACAGAAGGCAAAATAATTTGGCCAATACTTTGTAAGAATTTAATTTAGATGACAAATGTTGATAAATGTTATTATACATACCGGTATGGTGCGCGGCGAAGCTGAATATTTATTTCAGCTGATATCCCGTTTCAGCTGTTTTTAATCCAAATTCGGATACGGGTATCCGAGTTGTGATACGGAGTATCCGAATTCGGATACGTATCCGAATTGTGAGTTCCGCCGAACTGATATGAGGTAGTTTTTGCAGAAACCGACATTGGCAGGTGGCCTACGGTCGCCCGTCGCCGTAAAGTTGAGCCGACCGGCTATAAACAATCCCTACTAAGCTTATTGTGTACTAAATGTGTAATTCCTTTTTTGGGGCATGAACGTGTAGTCAATAATAAGCATTGCCATTGTTCGACAAATTAATACCCCTTTTTAAAATTTCGCTGAGACAGATGCTCAGAATAGCCTTTTCTTCTTTCCGTTATGACAGTGAAAAATATACCCATTTTCCGCGAAATTTAGAACTCGCAGTTTGGATGGAAATTCGTTTTTACAAAAACCAGAATATTAGCTTTCATTTCAATTACATGCCTTCTTGAACGTCACAATTCAATAACCTGTTTTCGTCATAGACCTGCAGCATATTTTGCCACAAGGCTGATGTCTAAGAGAAACCTCCCCTTTTCTGGTTATTGACATTGTGTTAAAGTCTGTCTACATTATAGTACTCGCTTTGCAGTATGCTACCGACCTCTTTCTTGCAATCCAGGGACCGTATTCATAAAACTCCCTTACACTTAAGTGCAATTTTCACACTTAAGTGTAAGTGTCGCACTTAAACTGAAGTGTTACACTTACAATTAAGTGATTCTCTTAACTTTGAAGCCCAATTTCTGCTTTATTACAGTGCGTCATTTTCGTGTTTTTTTTCACTGTAATTTAAAGTGCAAAAATCCTAACTATGATTTGTAAAAATATTTCACAGGATTAAACTGACTCTCATTAGTCACACTGGGTGGAATTTTGTGAAATATATGCTATAGAATAACCATGTGACTTAAGGGCAACTCTTAAAGGTACTCCAAGGTCCCCTTAAAAGTTGCCCTTAAAATTATAAGAGTTAAGGGATTCCCTTAAATATTTGTTCATTTAAGTGTAACTCTAAGAGTTTGTCTTAAAATTCAGTAGATTTAAGGGAAACTCTTAAAAAAACCTGTACGTAAGTGTGTTTATGAATACGGCCCCAGGCACTTTCACTCCATAGAGATATCACATGGTTTTTACGTGCATATCATGGTTGGTTCGGTTTTTTTTTTACAAAAAACTATTGCCTATCGTTTGTGAGGACGGTAGAGTTTGAAATTAAATTGATTTTTTTTTCAATAAACAAGCTATCTCTTTTGTCAAGTGGCAATAATCATTATTACCACCGGTTTGGTCAATGTAGTTTCATTCTAGTAAAACTACTTTATATTCTTTTTTTAAAAAATCCAGTTCCTGAAAAGTAAAAAAAATGAGTTTAATTAAAATCTAAAACAAGATATCCAACAAAACGTAGGTCTTTGAAAGAAATCGTATTATATTGAGGGTTAGCTTGTATAAATACTTCACCAATACAGTTGAAGAATGGGTTTCAAAAATTCGGTCATTCCAATAGACCATCGATAATTGACATAATCCCGCCGTTGATGGGGTAAATCCACAGAACCGGACGGGGAATCGGAACTCAGAACGAGGCCAAGTATGATAAACACACTACTTGCTCTCGCTCTGAGTTCCGTTCCCCGTCCGATTCTGTGGATTTACCCCATCAACGGCGGGAGTAGGTCAATTATCGATATGGTCTATTGAAACAAAAATCCTCAACACATATTGTGAACATATCAAATTAGCCGTCTCGACACTGCATAGCGACAATGTATGCTTGGTTTGTGAATTACATATTGATTCCATGAATCAGTTCTGGAAAGTTGATAGAAGAAGAAGAAGAAGAAGTGATTAAAACAAGATCGACATTTTTTGAATATTCAACGATAAGACACACGTTGCTGATGCCGTCTGATTAATATGATTAAGGCTACAGTTCTTTTTCAGTACGAAATTGAGGAATGTCATGTTCTAGCCTCAGTTTGAGGCCCATGGCAGGCTTTTAATGGTAAAAGCATAGGCCTAAATGTTAAACATGTTTTCTTCCTCTCCCCTTGTATAGTATTCCATGAAAATGTTTCCTCTCCCCTTGTATTATAGTATTCCATGAAAGTGTAATTCTACTAGCTGGCCAAAGGTGAACTGGTAGTATGTGGATAAATAATTTTGATGCAGTTAGTTAGGACCTTGAAGTATTAAAGTAGTTGGACTTGGAATGACTTTGACCTAGGAAATGGATAAACTTGACAAGCCTTGATGTATGTTTAAGAACATATTGCATAATGCTGTTATCTTAAGGGCAATATGCAGTTTTATTTTGGGAATTTTTGTGGTGTTGATGAAAATGGAAAAAGAAGTATAAAAATAAAACATGGAAAATGGAATCTAACCTACGATATTAAAAACTATACAAACTGAAATTTAAAAAAAAATTAAATGAAAATTTAAATCTAAATCTAAAATAAAAAAGAAAAGAAATTTAAAATTTAAAACAAACATGAACAAAGGGTGGGAACACTTAAGGAATAAGATTACCATCCCAAGCCAAAGAAAGATAAAGGGACACCCAAAGGACTTGACCAAGTCTAGTCATGTTCACTGCAAGTTGTTGTCTACTATTTCTAATGACAAACTATATAAACTTTTGACAAATGTGCATAATGCTTCGATATTCCAATTTTCAAAAAGAAAATCTAACTACTTAGGGGGACATCCTTCAGACACCCCTTCATATATTTGTTTGATCGACCGTTCAATGCGAGTCTCTGGAGTAGAGTGTCTTGCCTAGATCACTGCAGTTTGTGATGGAAAATGTCTACTTGAAGCAATAGATACCAAAATCTATGCACCAACTTAAATCGCATGAATAGTGTTTCGGAAAGGACTTTGATTCCAAGGGGACCTTGATTTTTTTAGAAGGGATCAAATCCAATCCAGTACAATATGAGCTCTGTAAGGAAAAAGGAAAAAAAAACCTCAATATAAAAGAGAAACAAGTCTTATAATTGTCTTTGAGTGATATTTTGAAGAAACTTTAGCCAAGGAGAGTTAAAGTTGGGGAAAGGGCACAAATGTGATACTGTGGTTAAAACGGAGTCTTGTATACAAATTGTCTGCAGACACACTGATTTGAATAAAATCGGTATAATTTGTTCACAGAAGTGCAATGTCGTTAACCTTTTCTACGATTATTTTCTCCTCGATTTTGAAAGTCATGCAATAGCATGAATAATTGTAGTTACAGACATATTGGCTGAGTGCAGACTGTTTGATGCAAAAGTTGCACGATTTGGCACATTTAATTTCATTTTCATCAAAACAGAATTTAATATATGAAACTGTGTTCCTATAGGCTACTAATACAACGCCGATAAAACTAAAATGCGAGACATAGACAATTGATAAGCGGTGACAAGTATCGTAGCGAGAAATGATAAACTGTGTTTATGCGATCTTATTGATGAAATATTGGTGAATGTTCTATGTAGTTTATTTTATCCCTTGCACTAAAACTGAAAAACATGGTCAAATCCAGTCATAATGACAGTCATAATGACTGTTAAAAAGCACCAAATTTGCTGTGATAGTTCAATTATAACTAAGGTTCAAGGTTTATTTTCCCATACATGCATAAGACATACACAACAATATCATGAATATCAAAATAGCTTGGTAATAAATATGTTTACAAAAAAGAGTCTTACGGAGGAGTAGACCAGAAGGCCAGTAAGGCCAGATATTAGTCTACCCCTAAGAAGAATATTGTTTGCAGAAAAAAAAAAGCTCATGAGTAATTAACAAGACAATACACTAAGGATGTCGACCCAAAAGACGCAAGTGAAAATAATGTTTCAATCATTTTTATTGATAAGATATTTTTTGAGTTGGTTGCGGAAGTGCTTTGCAGTTTTAGAATCTTTTTTTTTTATTTAAGGAAGAGAGTTCCACATAATTGGACCGGATGATTGGATGCTGCGATCAGCAAAGCATTTTTTGTTATTTGTAACATTCAGGTTATTGGCATATCTTGTTTGGTAATCATGAACTTCCGAGCGTTTAGTAAAATGGTTATTGAATGCTGTTGGTAAATCATTGATGTAAAAATCATCGCGTAAGTTTGAAATTCAAGTCGTGTTTATTGAGTGAATATACAGAACACAATCCACTGACAGCCTTAGTTTCACACCATGCAGCAAATACTGGCGTGCAACTGCCAAATTTCATTCCTTAACTATGTTAGCAGACAAATAAGGCATATCAAATTAGCTGTCTAAATGACACTGCATGGAAAGTGACAACTTATTGGCGTGAATTATATGTGATGGCTCACCCCGAAAAGGGGACTTTGCAGATAATATCAATTTTGATTTTATCATATCAGCTGTTACAGCATTTTCTAAGCTTTAAAATGACATCAAGGCGATCAAATTTTACAACAGAAAATCTGCCAGAAATTCTTATTATTTTCTTTATTTTTCACTGCCTATTTTCATCAGTTTCTAAAAAAAGTGTTCTGTCGCAAAGTCCCCCTTTTCGGGGTAAGTCATCACACATACATGACATGCATTGATTCCGTGTCCAATTACGTTTTAACTCAAATATGTCGAGTTGATATGTTCCATGTTCCACAAATACTTGCGCTTGAGTGTCATAAAAGACGAGTCTACATACTGTAATATTGCCGAACTTTTTCACAGAGTTTCCTTTTTACCTTTTTTTGGCCCTGCAGAATCTGTTAAGTTATATAATCTGATATGTGCTTAAGGGTTGTAAGCACGTTAAGTCAGTGGCGTGCCCAGGCTTTTTTGAGTGGGGGGCACAACCATCAGTTTCCCCCGAATGACCATTAGCGGCGAACATTTTTGCTTTTTCATACTTAAGTTATCAAAAACAAAGGGAAATTCAAGGTATTTTCTTCTCTTTTCTTTTGATTTTTTTCTCTCCTCCCCTTTCTTTTCTATCTTTTTTGTGTCAAGATGCCCGAATGGGCCGTTTCCCCCGACTGACTCATCAAACTGGGGGAGCACGTGCCCCCCCCCCTTTGGGCACGCCACTGCGTTAAGTCAATTGCTTAAAGTTGATAAAAGTATTCATTTCCAGAAAGGAATTTTTACAAGGAAAATTATGGTGATGTTGATTTTTGATAAAAATTCAATTTTTGTTCTGAAAATCACAAAAAACACATTTTTTGGCCATTTGAACTAAGCATACACTATTTAAAGTAAATAATTAAATTAATACTGAGTTGATACTAAATTTCAAAACAAATGGTTTTTAATGCTTTGTTTTCAAGGCTTTAACAACTATTATTGTTTTTTGATGGTATGTTTACCAACGAGATTATCATGTACACTTTAAAGGATACAATACCCCCAGCTTGTGCTCACAAAATGCGGGAAATATCTAGGGTCTGGTGCCATATTTAGAATATGGCCCCAGACCCTAGATATTTGCCCATATTTTGTGAACAAACAGGGGGTAACTAATAATATCTCCAAAATGGAACCTCTGTACGCCAAAACGTGTCACAGCTTTGTGCAAACAATAGGAGCAATATTGCGGTATCCAATTCAAAAAGTTCGAGGAATTACTCAAACCAATCAGACAAGTTAGCTCCTTTAAGCAAATAAATCGTGAACGTTAAAAATAAGCACCCAAAGACAAGCAAGAACATTTTTATGCACTACTGCAATTTATTTACAAAGCAGTAAATTGACATATTTGAATTCCATGCAATACAACATAATTTATAATTTATAGGCAAAAAGAAGTGGTTTTCAATTTCAAGAGTCAAAATATATTTCATAAATGTATTGTCCATGTATTGTCAAACAATAACAGAATAAATACCAATGAACAAGTAACATATTATTACTTCAGCAGACAAAAAGAAGCAATTTCACTGATTGAAAGATGGACATTAGATACATTTCCATACTAGTAAGCTTCTTTTTTTAAGATAAAAGGAACCAAAACGAATTTGATCAGCTAGAATAGTTCATATATGTGATGGCTCACCCCGAAAAGGGGGACTTTGCGACAGAACATTTTTTGAGATACTGGTGAAAATAGGCAGCAAAAAAAAAATAAAGAAAATAATAAGAATTTCCAGCAGATTTTCTGTTGTAAAATTTTATCGCCTTGATCAATTTCAACAAGGTGTCATCTGCTGGAAATTCTTCTTATTTTTTTTTTGCTGCCTATTTTTATCAGTTTCTCGAAAAGTGTTCTGTCGCAAAGTCCCTCTTTTCGGGAAGAGTCATTACATATAATTGTAGGTAGTAGGTACAGTGTCTTTAAACAAAATGACTACCAAATAAATAAATGAAAATATCAGTATATGGCACGTCATGTTTTGCTTCAAAACATGGCATTTACCACAAGACCAATAGATGGTTGGCTAAACATATGATGATCTGTATTAAAGTTGCATTCGTCTTAAATCAGAATTGATAATAAATTGTCACAATTTATCAGCCACATTGTCAGGATGAAGCGAAACAGAAACTGGAAACAAGTGCTATATACCGGCACTCTACTGTTATGAAATATTTCATACTTGAAGAGTTGTTTGAAGGTTAAACAAATTTCTCGGTTAGATTTGATGACAATTGGTGGAAATGTGATTTCTTCATTAGCAAGTCAATTCATGCTCTTTACATCTTTACAAGGCTAAATTACTTTTGCTACTATTGTTCTGTAAATTATTTCTATAGATATCAATTGTACCATTATGCACTAACGAGCATTATAATTTGAATTGATGATACACTATTACATGGTTGCATTGAATAGTTCTACCGCATACAACGGACATACATGACGACAATTAACACAACTTGATATGTATATCTACAATTTGGCCTGATTTAGCACTCAGAGCATTTTGACTTATGCTCCCTATGGTTGAGTTTGAACCCGACGATACCGGCTTACGTGTACATGTAACATATACCTGATGAGGTCACGTGTCAGAAACTTGATGTGTCTGTCAACAGGCATGGGTAGTTACAATTTTCAATGGTCTTATATAGGAAGCCATCAATGAAACTTTGAACCCATGGTTGATGGTCATTTTGCACTAATTTACTCGACAGAGGTGACAAATGCCTCATATTTTTGTAAATATCAACAAATGTGGCTTCACCATATTCATATAGGACGACATCAATGAAACTTTGAACCCATGGATGATGGTCATTTTGCTCTTGTTTACTCGACAGAGGTGACAAATGCCTCATACAAAATGTATTTTTGTAAATTTCAACAAATGTGGCTTCGTCCATAGACTACAACGTAAATGTCCAATATGTTAGTATTCTTTTGTGAATGCTGGTTATTGGAACAATTCAGACTACCGTAAAAAGAAAAAAGTAAAGCAACGGAAATCAAAATCCAAGTAAGCTTAGGGGTTATATTGTGTTTTCAACTTTGGGTTGGCCCAGGTCAGCGGTACAGATACATGTGAAATGGCCAGAGTTCAAAGGTCCTTACATGGAATACGATATATAATTTGTGTTTTATCATCCCGCATATTAGTTGTATCCTTTTGGGCAACAAGACATTAACAAAGAGTTTGCAGGGGTGTGAAAGTCACAGATACCCTGTGCTGTTGAAAAGCTCTCCCAAGTCTTTCACTTCACAAGGATATGAACTGTCTCCGATTTATAACTCTTTGTTAAGATCTACAAATAAAAACGCCACTCCTGGAAGACTTCTAGAAACACTGGACTTTGTACCTCATAGTATCTACCCACTGATGAAGGGACTAGTTTAGTCTCGAAATTATCTGGGAAAATATTCTGGTGAGTACAATAGAAGTTTTAATCTTCAACTTAGATTTTCAAGCTGCAACATTATGAATTTACAAATATTGATGTATAAATAGTCATAAATATTAACACAACACAACCTTGTATGTATATTTCTACCATGTTAACATCCAACATCATAATATATAGTAATATCTCGTGGAACAAAGTTGTAACTCTGAGTTTCACGCTGGGGCAATCTTCAGACAACAACATAATATGTAAATACACATATTTACTTAAACGAACACTGACTGTTACATTATATATCACGAGTGGAAGCATACGATCCAAAAATAGAGATCTATGAATATTTCAGTTTTGGTGGAAGGCAACTTAAGTGCTACTATAATTGTCCAATACTTGATTCATTTGTGGATAAACTTACAATGGTTACATAAGTGGTGACTTTAATCTGAACCTACCATTCCTGCACATATAATCTAAATACATTGATTTGAGTGCATTTTCTCATATGCTCAGAATTTTAAAACAAGTTTAATAAAATAAAGCTTAATAAAATATCCATAATTTGTGACATTTTTGTCTTTGACATGAACCACAAGTACAAGAATACATATGTTCTTTTTTGTTTATTATATACACAGAAAAGGGAACGAGGGACTACGTAATTTAACTATGTACAAATATACAAATTACAATGAGTAAACATTCACATTGTTGGCAACAGAAATGTATTTTTAGGATGCAGAGAACGTATGCTATAATGTAAACTACTAGTAATTAAAACACAGAATAAAAAATACTGTCTCATTAAGGACATGTATATGGGCATTTTCACAGTAACGGAAGGACAATTACAGAATTGTTCTGTATTTCAAACACATACATTGCCAACATTGAATTGGATAAAATAAAACTAATTCCATATTTAGTTGAGTATACCTGAAAGCATTCATATTCAACAGGAATTTTTCATAAAATTTCCTCTGTCGCAAAATATGCATATTAATGAGGTCGGTCACGGAAGGACAGCAAAATGGACATGGTTTTTCACCATGAGTACATTTTTGAAAATGTTCATGTAAGTTATGAAGAAATTTTATTTCAAAGTTACTGAATGCATTGCTTGGTGTTTCTGCAATAGTTTGCCACATTCAACATCAAAATATTCCCTACGGTTATGTTTTAACAATGCGAAATGCGAAGGGATCATGGTCACGGAAGGACGGTAACGGAAGGACAATTTGTCCGCTGATTTTTGGGTGCACTGAACCGTAAAGCCTAACTAATTAACCAAAAATACAACCTCATGTGCAAATTTGATCCTTATTTAAGCCATTTAGAACAATAACATCCAAGTAAACAACCAAGAATGGGTTGAAAAAATTAAATAAAAATTACTACTTTTCATTATGAAAATCAAGAAATTTTACAAAAAAATAGGTTTTTTAAAGAAATTTCATCGACTTCTTTGTTCAGTCTTTTCAAAATAAGGTTCATTTTGAAGAGCTTCAGAATAGCTTTCTTTTGATACCAAATATATGGTGGTAGCATTTTTCATTAAATAGTTACATCCTTTTTTCAATATTTTTCTCATGTCCACTTTTTCGTGAAAATGCCCATATATATCTGAGTGGGATCGATATAAAGTAGGGTGTGTGTAGTAAAGGACTATAGGATAAACAATAATTTATTGGACAGTTTAAACACAAATCCAGAGTGCAGGGCCCAATTGTTTGTTAATGCAAGCCCTGCCCTGGATTTTTGTTTACACTGTCCAATAAATTATTGTTTTGCCTATAGTGGAATGTTATTCATGCAGAACAAACATGTTCCGTTTCAAGTGTCATGAGATCACAATTTAAGCAGAAAAATAAGAAGGATATGAAGAATTGTTTCACACACCAATAACTAGTATCAAATTAGCTCATAATGTATCCACATTACTCTGACCGTTTGACTCCATCGGAATGTTAGCCAGTGTTACTAAAGGAGAAAATTAAAAGACCAATAGACACAGTCAGGCCAAATTTGTTTGTTTGTTTGTTGTATTTTCTACCCATAATAATACATTATAAATAATACTATTGTTGTTGGATTTAATTTGTGAACGCGTATCTGTAGCATATACGCAGCGATTTCTGACGCGAGCGTATATTTTCAAGGCATTTTTGTCCGCGTGTACGCTCAAGACTCTGAGGACGCGTTCACAAATTAAATCCAACAACTTTATGTATGAATACATAACACTATTTGCAATTTGACACATCAATAAAACTCTTGGCATTTATTTTGAAGATATATTCTGCCAATCAATAATATTTAACATAATAATACATAATAATTATCATGTTCTCTGTACTCTTTGGTTGACTAGGGCAGATCCAGCAATTTTCAAAAAATACAGTTAAGGTAGATGTCCCAAACTGGTGACAAATTTAACATATATATTTTCCCCATATTTGTATGACAGGTCATCACCTACATAACAGTTTCATTTGCATACCTTGAGCCTTAAATGAATCAGGCAAAAATGTGTCTGAGAGTGACACTATACATCAACCTATAGAATATGTATTTTTGTTAACAAAATATTCCAGTAATTCAGTACTATTTTTCAACAAAACATAATATGGGCATGGAAATACAGGGGTTATGAGAAAATATGAGCTTTCATATGGTATCAAAATCTCCAATTTGATTTTTGAAAAGTGGGGAGGGTTGTGTGGAAAATGTGCAAAACACACTTTTAATTAAAATAACTGTTTTTCAGCTATATATATATTAATTTTCAAAGGGCAAAAACATAATGATAAAATTTATTCTAATATGAAAGTGGTAATTTTCGCGCGCAATTTGTCTAGCACAAAAATAAAAGCATTGTGAAAAACAATGTGTATGAACTGCTCATCATGGTAACATTTTTTGCATGCACAAAAATACAAATGTGCAAAATGATTAAAAATTAGAAGTGAACATGACTGAGCACAAACTATTCATACTTTACAGTACCTAAATGTTGTTGCTGATATAGAAATGGATAAAAAAATACCCTCTCATAATTAACCTCACAGTACAATACATCAGAGCAGTGGGGCAAAAGTTTGAATACTGGCAACTTCTACAGGGAACATCATTGAACAACAGACAGAAAACTTATAGATTATGGTCAACAATGCTAAAACCATAATTGTCCAAAATTATCAGATCTAAACTGAATCTATGTTATGATGCGACATTTTCCTCTTGATCCTTTGGGCCTTCATCCTCAACCTCTTCCGTTATCTCCATGGCTTCATGGACATACTTCTTGTGCCCTCCTTCAGCAAACTCAGAGACTGTATCTCCCGAGCCTTCCATGAGCCATTTAGTCGTGAGTAGGCCTTCCACTCCGACAGGACCTCTGGCGTGAATGCGAGTTGTACTTATTCCTACTTCTGCCCCTGCAGTGGATTGAATTTGCAAAGAAAGAAAAACAAATGTTGTTATAAACTATTCAAGATACTCCTAAATTGTGACCCTAAAAGACTCAAAGAAGTCCTGAGGGTATACTTTGATCAACACTAAATAGGTGGGAATTATGAGGCTTTTCTTCATCCGCAAGTAAACATAATCCCAGTTGCATGCGCCCAGTAGATTCTGATGTGCGAGTCATAAGCTGCGTCTTCTGCAGGTTTGTTGTATCCAGCTACGTTCGCACTTATCTGTATCAATTCACAATGTGAAGAGGCCCGCCTATATTTGGTGTTGATCAAAGTGTAATTGGTTCATATTTTTTCATGATAATATATCAGAGATCAATTAAAATTTAGTACCAAATTAATCTGCACTTTGCAAGAACACATGTAAAAATTCACCTATATCTTATGTCTAAAGTTTCCAGAATTAAAACTCCAAATATTGTAGAGGTTGTCTCTGTTCATAACAAGTTCAATGCTGTTTTGAAAACTATACACTGAATTTTCTAACTGAACTAGTTTTTTATACATTCGTTAAATTCTGAAAAAAGTATTGATTGTGTTGTCAGATAAAATCACAATGTCCCCACTATAGTCTGTAAATCTAGAAGTATGCAACAAGCAGCTGATTAACGCACATAAACCAATATGAACACACAGGGAAAGTAAATTAGTCTGTATTTTTCGAATCATAACAACGTACCAAATTTTGCTGAATATTCAAATGAACTCATGTTCAATGTTCGTCCATGTGTTAGCAACAAAATTAGTCCATAAGATATCAAAATCATGATCAATTCATATCAAAAATATTTACACGCAGTGTTTTGGTCTTAATTAAACATTACTAGTTTCTTACACAATCCAAACCACCAGTTCACAATGTTTTGCTATGGATCTTGTAACAGAGTATGATTGCTATTTGCATGTACTTCAAGGTTTATTGAGTTTAGATCAGAGACATTTCAACATGTTATGTGGATACATTCTTGCTTAAAAAAAAAACAACAACGTCTTCCATCTTTCTTTTCAGATAGCTTCATTTATATTCCAATTGTGTATTGCCTCTGGGAACTATTAAATGAATTATTTCACAAATACAGAGGAAAAGTAGCAATTTTATGACATTCCCCCCGCATTCTATATGCTGCATAATTCAAAAGCTGCCCTTGCAAAATAAAACTTAGCTACAACAACCTGGAAAGGGGGGGGGGGACTCAATGGTGGGAAATTTGAAGTACCACCCATACAGATACCAATTTTCAAGAAAAGAGACCCATCCATACACCAAATCACCCAAATTTTGAGTCAAAATTATACAAAAATTGAACTTTTCTCCGAAATTTTGCGCTAATTTAGATGCATTTTGTTTCTAAATGATCATGATCAGACTTTATATTAAACCAAATTTGATACAATTTTAATTGAATAATAATTGAACTCTCTTTTAGTATATCTATTATGCAAATTACGGATACCTCCATTCCATGCATTCCAGAATGCGTTGTTTATCTTGAACCTGTCAATCAAGTTTTGGCGCGAAAGTTGATGAATACGCATAAAGCACAATCAAATTTTCCTGGGTAATCTTAATTCTTTAACTGTTTAAAAACTACAAACTTGTGTAAATTTTGAAGAAAAAAAAATAATCTTAAACTTACAGGATATGTTGGAATTATAATTTTCTTTATAGTAGCAAAAGTCTGATCGACATTTAGAAATAACAGAAATAGCAAAATTTTGAATCGGTTGCCATTTTTGCCCAAAATCAGATTTCGACATAATTTTCAGACCTGTAGTAATTTATGATGTCATAATTACGTAACAACTAGTCAAATTTTCATGAATTTGGTATCAATGGGAAGAAGAAACTCTACCCTACACTATGGTATGCAACAACCTAACTTTGGACATGTCAATTTCAAGTTTACATGGGGTTGAACATGGGTTAAAATTACATCAAACTAACAAGCTTCTGATTTTGTTGAATTTTGAACAAATGCGTTTCTGACATAGGTATTTACATTTGTTAATAACTCAAAAACCAATAATGCTGTGATATTTCAATTTTACGAGTATCTAGAGGGTTGTAATACAATGTGTGCAAAGTTTCGTTTCTCTAACTGCTATAGTTTTAGCACATGGTCATTTTTCTACATGTAACCATTTTTTGGGACACCTGGTACTTGTTCAAAATCAAATTGTAGATTTTGATATCTCATGAAAGCACATATTTTTCTCATAACCCCTGTTAATTTTCACGCCCATATTTATGTTTGAAGAGATATGGTCAAAAATGTACCGAATTACTGGAATATTTTGTTAACAAAACTATATATCTTATAGGTTTCTATGGGTCGCTCTCGGACACATTTTTGCCTAGCATTCAATTGGCCATACAAATAAAACGTTACAGTAGCTTTATGTAGGTGATGACCCTTCATTCAAACATTGAAAAAGTACATGTTAAAAATTTCACCAGATTGGTTTCACACATCTATTACTTATGTTAAGGGGTGCATTTTCCGAACAGGGAAAATACTTGTTTAGGGTGCTTTTTGAAACCCTGTGGTCGCGCATGATATCCACTGTTCAATGGAGC
>JXSR01S019465.1:33698-46639 GCA_000969725.1 Ophiothrix spiculata | reverse complement strand
TAATGATTATGCATATATATGTAATTACCATACATGGGACTTCTAAATGAAGCCACTACCGAAATAATACAGAAAATATACGGTGTTAAAAATATTGAATATTGGTTTGAACATTTAACTTATTGACCCTTTTGAATATTTATCAATTATTGAAGGCTGCCACTCGTGTTGAAGGTATACAATTATTTTCTCTTGACACGCATCATTAAGATTCACGGTATGATAATGGGAAAAGGAGATAAGATGTTCTGATGGTTACATCCATCAAACAGCCTCTATCGATTTTTTTTCCGAATCGTTTAGTGTAGTCTTTAGCAGAATCACAAGACATCACCAGATAGAATGTTTTAAAATTAGATTTTTTACTTATTCAAGTATTTTTAAAATACATTCTTTTATACGGTATTCTAAATTAAATTACAAATAATGGGTGTTTGCTCAACGTGTATGTCAGATAAACGGTTCAACAGAGACCATTATCATATATACGGAGAGATGCGCATGACTCGCCATCCCATACCAATAATAATTATATCTGATAATGGTCTTTGTTTCACCCTTTGAATTTCGAAGCTCAAATGGCAATACCAATTATTGATGCCAACTATAATTATAGCTAATATACTTGTAACTGATCAAGGTAGAGTAATATGACATTGATGTCGTAAGATAATTCAAATGCAACATTAATAGCCCAAAAACATTTTAATGATGATATTCTTTATTGACATACGTTTCCTTCATACTAAAGCAACTTTGTTATTTATATGTGTCTTACTTTTTAAAGTAAGACATGTTTTATTTTACTTTTAATGGTATAAAAAACAAACAAACAAACAAACAAAAACAATATTCTATAACAAAGGAAAGTATTTTGTACATAGTGGAATAATTGGGTGAAATAGATCAAAATCATGTTCAATTAGAGTGTAAAATGGTCTGAACGGGGTTAGAACAAATCTTTAAAAAAAAGTTGAAACCAACCATAACTTTAACATTAATTATGGAGCGATTTTTTAATTTTAGTTTATTTCATCTATCTAATACTAACACACCCAACCCAAGCCATATGTCTAATTGTAACCAAAAAAACTACAGATGAGTAATTATTGCAGAATGTGTCGTGTTTCGAACAATATTTCACCATTATGAACAATTTGGTTAATGGTCAAACATCTTACATCATGGCAAAAATTTAACACCGTGAGAACAAATTAGAATGAAAATGTTCATTTCGAATGAAATTTAACATAGTAGTGAAAATTTAACACCATGAAAGAAATTCTGAATGAAAATGACTACAAACATGACAAAGTGTATCTTACCCTTATTTAATGAATCAGTGGTTAATCATAGGAGTTAACATTGGCTACAAGTTTACATACTCGTTTTTTATCGCTTACAGACTCTAATTTTTGATATAATGCTGATGGATTGAATTGTTTTACCAATGCACAGCAGACACTACTGTCTGCAACCATAGACGTTTGACGCAACCTTCTCATGCAGCGTCAAGATAAACATTACTCAATAAGTGGACTATACAAATGCAATTACGTTGAGTTTACAGTCTTTATTGATAATGATCTCTGTAAATATTACCTGGTAAGAACATTTGAGTGACAACGTTGATAAAATTTGACTGTTCAACTCAAATCAGTCGTAAATGAAGATGAAAAAACGTCTACAGATGAAAATACACGTCAACGTCGTAATTTGCCGAAATTGATTTTTCCGTGTGCTTACTTCAAAACACCAGCAAAGTTTCATTTCAAGAAAATGATCGGAAATATTCAGTATATCTGTATTCTCACTCCCTGCGATGTTGGGCATGTAGCAGACATAGGGCCCTAAACCGGTGCTAGGCAGATGTAACATAAAAGACACTTTCTTTTTTAGATCAATTTCACTTTTTTCTTTAATGAAACACCTTTTGTAGAAAGTATATTAGCATTATATGGGTAATTCAGATGTTTTTAAAGCGCAATTTAGCCAAATTTAAATGAGCAAATTTTATGAGATGTATGGTTCAAATCGTGACAGATATCAACAATAAAATTCGGAAAAATCCAACCTAAATGTAAATATATACAATTCAAAAAGATCATATATGATTTGCAAATTATTTTAAAAGTAATCAATTATGGTTGAAATAAAGCGTAAAACAGTAAATAAAATAAGTAAATTGTAGAAATCTATATAAAATTAGCCTTGTCTAGTATATTAACGACAAATTTGTAAGGCTTTATCATTCATCACCGTATAGAGCCCAAACGTACGAATAACGTACGTTGTTTCGGTCACTGAAATGCATAAAGTGTACGTTATTCGTACGTTTTGTAATGTGTGACTGAGCCCTAATACAGGTCAAATAACACTGTGCTATCTATTAGCATTTATAGCGTTTTGTACTTCATTTGTGTTCTCGAATGATCTAAGTTACACTACAACATGATACCGGACCTGCTGGGCAGTATGGGTATTTCAGTTCATTTATTTGATTATATTCACGTCACACAGTATACAAGTTATTTAGAGCCCGCAGCGCTTAAGTAAATTTGTCTTAGCGTGAGTTCTGGTAGATTACTCTGAAATTCCCAGGAATCGTGGGTCGTCAACTTGACCTACTTTCAATACCACATTTTTTCACACATCATCATATTTCTTGTACTTTATTTGCATGTGTAATTCTATTCAGTGAGTCTTTATAATCAAAATTAAATAATTGATGATTTATCATACACAATTATTTAAAATGTATTTTCGAGAGCTCACGTTCTCATATTCTAGTTTTAATCATTGAGTGCTAGCTATTTAAAATACATAACTTAAAATATAAATCAGATAGAATAATGGTATTTCAATCAATGGAACACCTTTTAAAAATAGGTTTAATTTAAACGGGATAATTGCCTGTTAAAAATATTACAGAGATTTTCATTACACCTACTAGATATGATGAAAGGAAAAAATGCAATATGTCAAAATATTTTGTTCACTACAGTTGAAATCACTTTAATGCAATTTGGTTAAACGCTGGTGGTGTCTAGAAGGCAAGACCCTATATTCAAAAAGCCCTCTTAATTGAGAATCGAAAGAAATAATATGGGTTAATTGTTAAGTTAGTTCTCGAAAGAACTAAATTTACGCAAATTGATTGAAATCTGAAATTTCGAATATTGAAATCGAAGAAAATGTGGTAACTACAGAATGATATCTTCTTTATTCGTGTGTAAGATTACTTTAAAAATACCGTATAATTTAAAAAAAATATATATTATAAACTATGTGCTGAGTGTATATTCATAGCAATGAAATTTGTAGTAACAGAATTTTCAAATTTGATTTTCTCATAAATCTTTCATGAAGCCAATCACGTATCGTATCCAATTAGCAAATACCAAGGGCCCGTGATTTTAAATGGAACTTGTTATAATTAATTGTGACTGTGCATGACATAATTTAGATAGTTTTAGGCTTGAACAATAATGTCTCATAGTAGATCTGTACAACTTTCAACTGAATACCAGAATACAAGAGGACCCAAGTTCACTTTTTTTTTCAAAAATGAATTATATACAGGAGAGACTTCCTTATAACTTGTGTGTGTGTAGGACTAAAATAAATCCGCACCGCATGTTCCCCCAAAAGTCCTATATGTATTCAAAAGTTGTAACAATCCATGGACTTGGGTCGGTTTTGCATACATATGTTGTTTTATTGGATGTATCATAAGTGGTCAAACCATGTTCTCGGCAAATTGCTCTTGAAATTGGAAGATAATTGGTGTTAGGTGTAGGTTCTGTCTATATTGATAAGAAAAAATGCATACAAATTGAAAATCGGTCGTCTCATTTCAAAATGGCGGTCGCAAAACCTATTAAAGGAAAAGTTCCACAGCAAATGTGTGAAAATACTGTTTTTCCGACTGATTTTTTTCTATGAAATGTGGTGACAAGCAGAGCATAAGCACAGATGCATTACTGCAGAAAATATTAGATTTGGATGGATATCACCCCATTTTTATTAATTACTTTATATAAAATAAAATACATAAAGCACATATAAATGCAAGACTGATCTAAGTCCACTGTGTAAAATGACCCCCAGCAAAGCTTAAAAGTTAAATACTACAGAAAAACATGTTTCATATGGCAATTGGATTCATTAACCTACCCTGCGAGCCATATTGACATTACTTAAACATCAAACATACTGGGGTTTTTTTTCAGTGGACTTGGGTCACTCTTGCATTCCGATATAGGTAGGTAGGCAGGCAGATAGGTAGGTACGTATATAGGTAAATAGGGGGTCTGCAGTTGTCGGTTACATAATGAGATATTTCAAGTCTATTACCTGATATCTTCAATACGAAGTGTTGTTTATATATTTCAGCAGGTGTTCGGGTTCATTTGTTCGAACACTTTTATTCAACTTATCAAAAATATGTAAAAATAACCAGAAGATAACAATTTACCATACTAAATATTTACCATACAGTATTGACTGAAAATCAATATCATTTTGAAACAGCTTGTTTGCATGCCATACTATTATAAACGCCCAAAGCTAACGGAATTGTGTCAAAGTCCTTAATGAGACGTGGACTGAGAAATACATAGTAACATATTGCTTGATTTTAACTAACACTTTACGTGAACTATATGCGATATACTAACAAAAATAATACATGTATAGTATTTTGTATTTATTGCATGTTTTAAGATAGTGTTTAGTTTAGTTAAAATGGAGCATCATATTAACCCTCGTCTATCACTCTTAAAAAGAAAGGATCAAATTGATCCCATAAAGTATCAAATATGAGCTTACCCTTTTTGGGATCAATTTTGATCCAAAATTCTCCTCAAAGTTGATCTTTTTGGATCAAATACACTCCTTTTTGATCCAAAAAGGATCAAATTTGAGGAGAATTTGGATCCAAATTGATCCCAAAAAGGGTAAGCTCATATTTGATACTTTACGGGATCAAATTTGATCCTTTCTTTTTTAGAGTGTACCCAGGCTATTTTCCACGTCTACCCAAGGGGGGGGGGGTTGCAACCCCCTAAATGGTTTCAACTAAAACCTTCTATGAACTTGATTTTCAATAGATATTCAATTATGGTTCTTCCCTGTCCAACAATACCAAGTTCACAAAAATCGGCAAAGGCGTTACGTAATTATGACGTCATAAAGTTCGTCCGGACAGGAAAATCGGGATTATGGAAAAATAGCTAACAAATCACAATGTTGCTATAAAAGCTCTAAATATTATATTTTCATCAGGTTTTTTTGTTAATAAAGAAGGAAAATAAAAAAATCTAACATGTTCTGCCAGTTTCAGCTTCATAGGATGCATATATTTTTCAAAATAGCGACCTCAAATTTTCCGGGGCCTGACCACCCCCTCTTACACCCGAACTTTGACGGCCTATCCCAACCCGGCCTTAGTTTGTATCCCCCTATTTTTTTCCTCAGAATGACCGCAAATGATATAGATGCCTGGGTTTGGTTGCTCTTGCGTTTTTATGCAGCGGGGAAAAAACCTTAGGGTTGGGGTGTTACAACAACCCCCTCCCCACTTGGGTAGACAAGGTTAAACAAAAATTATGTTTTATCAAATATTTAAATTTAAATCTGTCTAGTCTGATTTTATGATTTCTATTTTTACTAAACTACGTGTTTCTGGATGGTAGAAAAGTAAGAGACCTTGATATATATAATATCTGCCTGTTGTTTCTATCAAGTTTGTTCAATTTTTTCAGCACAGATAGCAGAATGCATGGATAAAACGAAATTACATTATACCACCGTTATGGTTGAATGATATTATAAATGTTATGTTTAAGGGTTTAAAAATACCGAGGCCAAAATCACCTCAAGGGTTCTTAAAAAACACAAAAATATGCTACTAATTAAGTCAAAAACTTATATCTTTCAGACTTCTTTCTTTTAACTTTATTGCTTGCTTTTGGTTGTACTTACAAGTTGTTTGGTATCTAAATCAACTTGGTCTTAAATACTTCGTTATAAATCACTTACATACACCACTTCGTAATCCGCGCGATCCTAGAATATATTATTCCAACAAATAGTCCGAGAAAATGTTTAGTCTCTGAAGCCCACAGATTTTGCATATACACTTGCAGTATTATTAATCAACAGATGACAAAAGTAAATCTAACATGTTCCTCACGAAATCAAACGGCGATTTCAACGCAATAGTCCAGTGATAACAGCATGTTGTTATTGGCTTTATAAAATATAACTTTGACATGTATCAGAAGCTGGTATGTAAATTATCCATTTTGATAATAATATAACACACAAGCCGTCGTTTATTCTAATAGATAAAGCATAACTTTTTTTTTAGATTGAAATGAAAAAATCCGTATGTTAAGGTTCATTTCATGCAATATAGAATGACATTTTCAAACTAACTTATAAAGGCGAGAACTTTACATGCAAATATTAAACAGTTTTTGTGGGACACACTGTATTTGATGTGTGCTCATCAGTAATTTGAAAAAACAAGAGGAAAAAGTTCACCTTTCAAAGATTGGTTTTATCAAGTAAACTTAATTATTACGATTTGTTTCTAAGCAACCGTTGGCGTATTACTATAAATTCATTGGAACACATTATGGGTAATAAGTCTAATGATAACAAAACCCTTCACAATTAACTTTGTATTAACCTTATAATGACATAAAAGACAAAAAACCTGATGTTACTATATACATTTGTAAGACCCTGAGATCAGATTACAAGTTCAAGTTGATGACACTACCACACAGAAATCATTATTACATACGTCATCTTACACTTAGCAATAGGAAATTAGACGTACTTAAGCCTCAAATTTAAATACTGTGATAGTTAAACACAACATTTTCTCTCAGGGGATTTTATAAAAAAAATACAACAGGTTGATTTTTTTCACGATGATTACCGAAGTAATGGGAAAATCACGTTTTATTTTTTAGGAAAAAATAGCGACTAGAAAATGTACAAAGTCTTTCTTAAGTAGAATCGAATTTACCTTTGGCTGTTCATTGCTCTGCTTGCATAGCTTTTAATTAATGGGCCGAGTTTATATATAGTTGGCCATGTGCCATTAGTTGGGCTTTCGGTAACACAAAAAAAATTGGTAAAAACAGGCATTTTTCAGTTTTGCATTACCTTTTAAACAATTTCTATCAGGCTAGGTATACATTTTCTTGAAGGCGCTACCAACACATCTGGAGACATGATCCGATTGAGTTTAAAACAACTGGTATGCACAAATATAGTGGCCTTAAAGTATAGCTCTATGTCCAGAATAAACTGTGACTTTTAATTTAGTTCAAAATCAACAGTATGTACTTAGGTAGTACGTGCCTAAGTAGGAGAATGAATCAGGTATAGTAAACCGAGCTATCAAATCAAGTGATGTACCATTTAAGAAAATAAGGAAAAAATATCAGTGCTTAAAGCGTTTAAAATGACAATATGCATGTGCATAAGGTCTCTGTAAAATGTGCGTAAGATCGTATGCATTCAATCTATGCACCTTTTATTTTCGATGGGTCAAGTATGACTTGAAGTATCGGCAGTGATATCTAATGGATTATGTGCGGTAGAATTTTTATTCGATTGCTTGTGTATTCTTAAAAGTTAGATAATTTAAACTAGATCATTCTTATTTAAAGAGTTCATTAAGGGATACGTTCATGCCTTTTAAGACATATCTTTACCAGAATGTTTATGCATTTGCAATAACTTGATGATGGAGTGTTTTGAACCATATGAAAGCCCGTATCTAAGTACGAGAGAATGGCTGTAACACAGAAACGGTATAAAATAGATTTGTTTCATATTAATAAAATAACATTTAACCAAATTAACTGGAATTAATCTAGTTTTATATATAAGATCAGATTAACCAATTTACCTAATAAGCAGCATTAGTAAAAATATATAGGGTCCTTCCAAAATCTATGTGCACACCCCAAAAATGTTGCTTCTCAAACATTTATTCAGGTTAACTAGCATTTTTTCAATGTGTTTCTATTCATGTAATGTCCTGTCCTTCTTGTCTTGTCATATTTTATAAGTTTTGTGCCGTAATGTCCTTGACACTAATTTTCTGTTATTAAGCCCCCTGCAGGTGTTGATAATACAATTGCCACTGATGTTGCTCATTCTATCAATAAACACTTTGTTTCGATTGGAGAAGATATTAGCCCTTTAAATATGCAGGACCTGCCTGCCTTTCTCCCAGCTCCAACACCTGTTCCAGTGTTATTCCCCTGGCAAGTTTACAAGAAGCTTTCAAAACTTAATATCAGGAAAGCAGGGGGGCCAGATGGTATCTTGGTTAAAATAATAAGGGAATTTGCATACGAGCTTAGCATCCCATTAACGGATATACTGAACTCTTCCTTTAATGAAGGTATCGTTCCAGAGCAATGGAAGCGAGCAATAGTTGTGCCAATCCCAAAATCAAACCCGCCCACCTGGAATCAGCTCCGACCCGTCTCGCTGACGGATCACTTTGCAAAGGTAGCGGAGTCATTTATAATTGGTTGGCTCATGGATGATATAGAGGCAGTTATTGATGTTAACCAATTTGGCAATCGCAAAGGGCATTCAACGGCACACTATCTCGTCAAATTGCTTGACAATATCTTTAAACATTCGGATAAACCATCAAGCCTTTCAAGAATTGTAATCACAGATTTTAGTAAGGCCTTCGATCGTGTAGATCATAATATCGCCATTCCAAAGCTCATCAAAATGGGGACCAGGCCATCAATCATGTTTGTGGATTTGCAGCTTCCTCTCCCAAAGATCCCAATGTGTTAGATACCAGGATAGTGTCTCTTCTTGGCTCAAGCTCTTTGGTGGTGTACCTCAGGGTACGCTCACCGGACCTGCTACTTTTGTTGCGCAGGCAAATGACGCTGCTCTTACAACTGAGGCAAATAAGATCGCGCTCAAGTACGTAGATGACTTGACTATCGTAGAGAACACTTTCTGCGGCAAACCATCCACTATCCAAATTAACCTCAAGGATTTCGAAGAATGGGCTGACAAAAACAAGATGATTCTAAATATCAAGAAATGTATGTATATGGATGTTACATTTGCTCGAAATCCTTGTAAGTTAGACCCTTTGCGACTTTTGGATGAGGATCTGCAATCCACTGATGTCGTTAAAATCTTGGGAGTTAAGATATCCAAAGATCTTAAATGGGACATTCATATCTCTGATATTACGAAGAAGGCCAGTGGGCGATTATTTATGTTAACAACTTTGAAACGTTTTGGCATGCCAATTCAAGATCTTAAAACTATTTACATTGGGTTCATAAGACCACTCACTGAATATGCCGTTCCTGCTTGGCATCCCGGGCTTTCGGAGAAACAACATCTTGCTCTTGAGCGAATACAAAAGAGAGCCTGTCGGATTATGTTGGGAACTAAATATATTTCATATCAAGATGCTCTTGAACGTTGCCAACTTGTCAAGCTCAGATCTCGAAGAGACCAAATATGCCTCCAATTCATTGATAAGCTTATGAAGACTCCTGCATTCCGCAGCTGGGTGCCAAATACGAGAGGAGAGGATTGTGGCAGGGAATTGCGTAATACCCATCTTCTCTCAATCCCAAAGGCTCGCACAGACAGATACGCCAGCAGCCCAATACCCTATATGGTGAAGCTGTGGAATGCAGGGGCCTCCAAAGCTTAGGTGCCTTTGATCATGTTTTGGTTCCACCTTGATCAAGTCCCATGTTTTTGACTTTCTGGTGCTCTTGGTGATTTTTGCATTGTGTTGTTTTTATTGTGATTCTTGTTAATGTTTGATGGATGATATTTGTAAAAATGTAGTCAATTCAGCCTTTTGGCTGCTATTTGCATTTTGTGATAATAAACCATGAATAAATAAATTTCCCAAGGCTTTGGCATGGGTCAATTTAACTCCACTTGCGCAACAGTTCTTCTATATGGTTGCGAATCCTGGGTGGTTTCTCAAGCTATAGAATGCAACATCAATGGAAAACGATCATCATATATTATGCATTACGTAATTTTATCATAAGCATAATGATGCTGATGATATTTTAGGTGGGGACTAAAAGATTCTTCCAAATATTGGCCTCGTCACCATGTTTCAATTTACATACAGCATAGGGCTGTGATTCTCAACTTCAGCTACGGTTGTTAATTATAGTTTATTCAATTATTATACACCATCTAGATCAAATTGATATTGTATAATAGTAGTGTCGTATTATAATCTACTAAATTGGTCATATTATTTGTATAAAATTTAACAATGTTTTTGAAGTTTTTATATATAAACTTTCATGTAATTTGAGAATTGTTTTATGACTTTATATGATCGCAGGTGACTTGACAAACGTGGAAATGAAAGACTGAATTAAAATTGAAATTGGAATTAAAAGATGTGTCAATTGGTGTAAGGTTTAGATAAGGTAAAATCAATCAAAACGTGGCAAAACATACTTTATATTTTTCAATATGCATTAGCATGGAAGATATCTATATGTGATGATAGTCGATTTGCATTGTGTTAGGTCCCTGCGAACTGGTTGGCAAAATCTGAGCAAATCTGGTGTGATTTTATGCAGCGTAACATGCACGTCTTAGTTCCATCGGTGAAACCTTAAGATGGTCAAGTAGGATTTGAAGTACTGCCATTGATATCTGATACAATCCATTAAGTAGTGTTACTAGTCCGATGATTTGAACACTTTAAACTTAAAGCTAGAACTTGATGATTTTGTATGCAAGCTAAAACATAAGGATGCAAGTGTCCCTATATTTAATTTGTATTTCTTACGATTTGTGACCAATATCCAATATATTTATTGTTTATATTTTGAATTACAATCAAATTTTCCAGGAATAATTCTCGATCTTGATTGAATATTTCATGATTGACCAATACAGAAAAGATTCATTTACGTTTTACGTTTTATATTGGTAAAGACCAAACAGTAAATTTGCCAACAAAATGATAAAGTACAACAAAATAAACGGTACCACGTTTTTCTTTAACCATTTAAAGCAACATTTGGCAGTACCAAATGGAGTGTATATACAAAACTCTACAACATATTAACTCTAAAAGGCAGTTTCTATTTTTCAATTCATTCAGGCTTAATCTATTTACTCCTAAAGTCACTCACTTTTTAACAGTAAATAGTGAAAGAGAAAATAAAGTAACGCCTAACAACCCCTGAAATAGATTTGATGAATTGCCACAAACACCGAATAGCACTTTGCCTCAAAGAACCACCTTCAAATTAAAACCTTTTTCTTAGCCTGCCTGATTAAGCTTATGCTAGATCCTTTTTATATAATATATCGTATCTACGACTACCTTAAGGGCCTGTTTATTTCAAAACGAAATTTAATATAAATAGTCGTTTGTAATACTTCTAAAAACTTACAAAGTTCACATGTTGAATACACGTTTAATGAATCTCGTCGGTAAATAGAAGATTAGATTACAACTCGAAATGGGATATTTGATAGACATGCACAGCTTTATCAAAGAAAGCATGATATTTTCTAAAACTAATACTTGTTTGGTCTTTTGTGCGTTTGTAATAAATATAAAATTTTCAATTTCTTAAGTTACCTAAAGGTGTCCAGATGTAGTTATTTCCTCACAATTTACGTATATTACACATTTATATTGTATTAAATAACAAAAGATCGTACCGTTGCATTCAAAATAATTTATGATATTTATGTGGGTTGTTTATGTGCATTTTTCCGTATACATTGAAACTATCATCAACAAAAATGCCCAGTATCAAACAATGTTTTTTCGTCTAAAATATCATTAGGATTTTAATAACAGCGAAGGAAAAAGGGACATTTTCAACAATGATTTAAAAGAGACGCCTGTATTAACACTTAAGTGACCAAGGGGATGGGGGGTGGGGGTACCTAGGAGCCCTACAACAGGTTTTCGCGATCGACGTTCCATGTAATTGTCAAACTTAACTTAACAGCCCTCAGTGGCAAAAAAAAAATCATATCAACCCAGTCGTTTTCGTGCTAATTAGCATAAAGTGATTTTTCGAGGGCGCTGTTCGAATTTGTTTTGCCCATTAAATCAAAACTGAATAACTTTTTTCTAATTTTATTTTTGCAATGCAATTGTACTTGCAATGTGCAAATTTGAGCAAAATTTTATGCGAAAATTCCTTCGTGAGCACGGTTTGTGAAATTTTGGCGGGAACATTTTTGACGCGACACAAAAAATTGTTTTTTCGGCCGCCATTTTGAAACGGTTCATCTGATTTTCATTTTATTTTCTTCTGTATTTTGGTCCTTATTGCATGCTTTATAAATGACCAGACTTTCAACGTAAAATTCATACCGGAAGGGTGTTTTTAAGGGGGGGGGGTCCCTCCCTTGGGCACCAACGGGTGGGAAATACCTTGGTCACTTTAATAAGTGTTAAGGATAACTATTTTGTACAGAAATTCGAATTATTTTTGTCCGAATTGGACTTTAACATTCTTTCCTTGCCTACACCTCCACACTCTTATTAATTTATACAAAGTTTATCGTTTATCATGATGTATTCATTTGAAATCAACTGCTACGTACAGTTGTTTGTACATTTAGCAGGTGTTCATGCGCATTTGTTTTGAAGCTTCTATTCAACCTATTACAAATATGTGAGAATAGCCAGAAGACAAAATATATCATGCTTCAACTGAACTGACTGGGAATCAATATCGTAATGAAACAAAGTGTTGACATGCCACACCATCGTAAACGCCTCCGAGATATCGGAAACGGTTTGAAAGTCCTTAATGCCCTGTGGTCAGGAGGAAACTTATAAACATTTCGCTTGAATTAGCTTACGCTGGAAAGAAGATTTGTCATATTTTGTTTACATCCAAAGT
>JXSR01S019462.1:0-15269 GCA_000969725.1 Ophiothrix spiculata | reverse complement strand
TAATTAATTAAAATTAATGTAGTTTTACTCAATCTTGTACATGAATATAAAATAAGTCACAAATAAACCATAGATTATCAAAAAACTATAAATTTCTATCATATTTTACAGTAAAAATCAGTCTGAAATTTGAATTGTAAACGGTTGTCATTGCTTGTTGCGATGCATTATGAGATATATGGCTTCAGATCTGGTGCCGTTACGCCAGATTTGAAGCGGCTTCAGATCTGGAGCATTGCCCGGACTGGTAACACACTTTGAGGCTAAAGACAATGCTCCCTCCTCCTTGACTGGGGCTCTCCACAGGGACAAATCAATCTGTACTTCGCACATCTAGATGCATGTAGATTAAACTGGACTTCAGCAAACGATCGTACGTGCGTAAGTATCTGCGCGTGTACATATGCGTAGTTTCGCTATTTCAACGCACACGCATACCCGGCGTGTCTATACGCGCACCTGGAGTAAAGTCAGATTGACGCGAGACCATGTGAACACAATCTGCACTTCTGAATCTACATTCATCTAGATGCATCTACATTTGACGCTTCCGTGTGGAGAGCCCCACTGTTACACAACTCATAAGGTCATCTATCCCATTTCTTACATTAAAATATCCCCTAATTTTGTCAGAAAACAAATCCAAATTCACCAAGTCCACCTTAATTGGATTATGAGAGTGCCCAGTCATGAATCTTAGTCCGTTTCTTAAATCCAATCCACACTGACTGAAAAAACAAGAGTTAGCACTGGTTTCTATTACAAAGGCGACATAGATAGGGCTCTTTTTTTCTACAAGATATTCCATTACAAAAGTGGTTATCTGCCACTAGGTTAGAAAGCAATATGTGCATTTCTGGTCGCATGCAAACTATAGGTAAATCAAAAATTTATTGGACAATGTAAACAAAGTAAATCCAGGGTGCAGGGCCCTATTGTTTGTAAATACAACCCTTACTCTGGATTTATGTTTTCATTGTCCAATAATTTGTTATTTTGCCTATACTTGGTTTACCTTTGCAGATTAGCCATAGAAATCAGCAGATGATTAACGCCTTTTCATAACTAAAAACAGTATCTACTACTATATTAATATGCAAATACAACTTTATAGCATAGAAATCAATCAAATCAAAAATTTACATTTAAAAGAAGTATTTACCATGCTTCCTAATTGCAGATACAGCGTTTTGACTTGGTAAGGCATCATTGATAGGCCTCCTTTTCTACAAGAGTTTCTCTTGATTAGAACAGACAAGCCTTGTTTATTGTGGAGTAACAGGACACTGTTTGCATGCCATGTATCTTACCAGCTCAATTAAGGACTAAACAGTGTCAATATCGTGCAAGACCTGTGCATCAACTTGTATTGTCCCTCACTATCAATCCAGATTGTTGCCTAGAGTCATGGTTCAGATGTAAGCTTTTATTTGTATTACGAGAGGCCCGGTCGACTGGCCGACCGACCGGCATTGCTTGTTTTGATTTTTGAACACTGTTATTATGGAAGATGAACTTAGAATGGTTTCAGTGAAAAATTGAGATTTGGAAGGATTATATAAAAGCTTCTTTTGCTGTTATAGATTTTAAATGAAGGTTGTTTACAGTTAAAGTCAGAGATCATATTGATGTTTGGAGTTTATGGGTTGGTAACGTGTGTTATTCACATCTACTTTATTTCACCTTTAGATATTCAGAAGGTTAAAAACACTATTTTATATAAAACTCTTTAAATATTTGCACCTTTTGCTTCAAAACTACATCTTAACCCTAACACCACTGAATCTCACAATATCCAATTCCACAAAGTTAAAAAAGTCCAAATACGTCATAGACCTGAGTTAGCTGTGATCCCAAAATCACTGCCATGGCAGCACCTGCTCAGTGGCTTGACATAGTGATAATTGGACCAGGAAACGGGAGGTTGTGGGTTCGAATCCAGGTGAAAATCCACAATTTTTGATTTGCAGATTTCCGAGGGTTAATACATGTATATTATTTTTTAACTTTTAACATGTACCTCCTCAAATATGTCAAAATGTCATTATACGACCATCTTACTTTCACATGGTGACTTCCCTGAAAATCCACAAATTACAATGAATCAAAATTGATAAAACAAAGTTTCCTCTAAATGCATAAAATGTTATGGTTTTTTTTTTCAAGAAATGACAACTTAAATATTGTCCTTTTTGATTGCAAAGGAACTGGCTAATGAAATAAATGTTATTGAAGACATTTAGGCCTGGCCTGTAGATTTTACTCTAAATTCACACTATAATACACAATTAAAGGTGTAGGTTCCTGATTTCACATGTGTATAATCTACTTCTAATTTTTTGACCTTAACCTAATGCATTTTGAGTGGTTTTACCCTCAGTTTGCTTCTTGTTTGCTCTTCATAGGCAAAACAAAGTATGCAACCCTGGGGATGAGGCTGTTATGAAAATACATAAGAAATAGAAAATAGGTACCAATTAACTTTACACTTTTTGTTATATCTGAAAAACTATTTGGAATTTTGACTTGAAATTTTAGATTTATAAACAGAAAAATATGGGCTTTCATTTGACATCAAAAAATGCAATACTTCCGGTTGAGCCCTGGGGATGAGAATGTGATTGGAACCTACACCTTTAAGAAAGATCTTGATTTGATTTGAAGAGTTTATCTGTTGACAACACATGACATTGTGACATCACTTAAAAATTCAAAATGCATATAATGCACAAACTGGAAAATTATGGGCAAATATATTTGGAAATCAATCAGAAATCAGGTTTCATATGCTGATGATAACAGGTATCACATAAATGGGTTTTTTTAACAGTTTCTATACATTTATTCACAAAATGTTTGCATAATTGAAAGGATCAATACAACAGTCTCATGTTTTTGGTATGTGGGGGTGGAGGTAGGATTGGGTGGGGTGTGTGCAGAGGGGTGGGTTTAGGGGTGGGTGGGTATGATGGATGGAGTGTGTAGGGGTGTCTGGCTGTGACAGATGACAAATTTATGAAAGTTTAAGTTAAGAGTAAAACTTATTTTCATAAATGTCACATATATTGTTCATATCACATTAACTTGATTGTCAAACTGCAGCAATTAAGTTGCGCGCTTTCAAAATGAGACATCATTGCGAAGTTGCAACAAATAATGACTATTAAACCAGCATTAATTTCACTGAGGAAATCCAACGGCCTCTTGATCCTCCCATCTCCTGTTTCCAGTACATCCCATGTGTTCTAATTCAAGTTCATCATGCGACTCCAGGTGAACGGCCATTACAGTGCTGCAAACAAAATAAATATTGTCATGTCAGAAATAGCTCCACGACTCACAATCGTTTTGTTTACTTGTCTATTTCCACCTCAAGAAACGCTTGGCCTCCTGATCTGCCCATTTCACTAGATTGTTGTCTGCTCAATGTCTGTGATCAGTTTTGCTATTTTGAAGCTGCATCGATGGGTATTATTTGGAGGTTACGCGAACAATCAATTCTGGTGTTTTTTTCCTTCCACCTCTCTTTATTTGACTAGGTGGTTATTTTCTTATGTTATGATGGTCATTTGTGACCCGTCATATCGAAAGCTACCTTAATGTCGGCATTGTAAATTATAGGATATGGGCCATTGAAGCTGAGCATAGTCAAAAATCACGTCCAAGGTCAAATTTCTAATTTCATGAGAAACATTGCCTTGTGTATTCTATCATATCAATCAGGTTCCAACATACAAAACATAAGATTTTGTTGGGCAGAATTGTACACTTACAAATAAGACATCATTGGCATTGCACAAAGTTGGAACAAATACTACAGTGTCTATTAAACCAGCATTAATTTCACTGTCAATTATTTTCCTTACCAAAAGAAATCCAACGGCCTCTTGATCCTCCCATCTCCTGTTTCCAGTACATCCCATGTGTTCTAATTCAAGTTCATCATACGACTCCAGGTGAACGGCCATTACTTTGCTGCAAAGAAAATAAATATTGTCTTGTCAGAAATAGCTCCACGACTCACAATCGTTTTGTTTACTTGTCTATTTCCACCTCAAGAAACGCTTGGCCTCCTGATCTGCCCATTTCACTAGAGTTTTGTCTGCTCAATGTCTGTGATCAGTTTTGCAATCTTGAAGCTGCTTCAATGGGTATTATTTTGAGGTTACGTGAACAATCAATTCTGTGGGTTTTTTTCCTTTCTTTCCTCTCTTTATTTGACGAGATGGTTATTTCCTTATGTTATGATAGTCATTTATGGCCGGAGGTCAGTTATGGAGCTCTGCTATCTTGAAACTGCTTTAGAATATAATTTTTAGTTACTATACTTTGATTCTCAAACTGCAGCAATTAAGTTGCGCGCTTTCAAAATGAGACATCATTGCGAAGTTGCAACAAATAATGACTATTAAACCAGCATTAATTTCACTGTCAATTATCTTCCTTACCAAAGGAAATCCAACAGCCTCTTGATCCTCCTATCTCCTATTTCCAGTACATCCCATGTGTTCTAATTCAAGTTCATCATGCGACTCCAGGTGAACGGCCACTACAGTGCTGCAAACAAAATAAATATTGTCTTGTCAGAAATAGCTCCACGACTCACAATCGTTTTGTTTACTTGTCTATTTCCACCTCAAGAAACGCTTGGCCTCCTGATCTGCCCATTTCGCTAGAGTTTTGTCTGCTCAATGTCTGTGATCAGTTTTGCAATCTTCAAGCTGCTTCAATGGGTATTATTTTGAGGTTACGTGAACAATCAATTCCTTCTCCGTTTGTCTGTCTTTAGGTGATGACTATGTGGTCATTCTCTTCAGGTCATGATGGGAATTTATGGCTTGAGGTTAGTTGGATGGATATTATTTTGAGTTACCTGAATGATCAATTCTGTTTTTCTTTTCCTCTTTCCCTCTTTTCTTCTGAATTTGAGCAGTAGTGGACCATCCAGTTGACCTCCAGCCATAAATGACCATCATCTTCTCATGGTTATGACGGTCATTTATGGCCACAGGTCAGCTGGATGGTCCACTACTGCTTAACCATTTACAATATAGCCACTTTTTAATAACTACAGTGTTCCAATAAAAATTGTGCAATTTGAAAAGCGTCCTCTGTGATGAGACCAAAATAATAGTTTGAAAGGAATTGTACATCATTTTAAAGAAAAACTCCATGCTTTCAAATGCCGTCTATGCTGTTCAATTTGCTTATTTCTTTGCCAAGATATGTGTAATTAAGTGCAGAAATGGAAAATCACAATTGTGCCACTTTATACGGAAGAGGACTGACCATTTTAATCAAGAAAATATGAAGTTTGACCATGTTATTGAAATTAACAACCATTGAATTGAAATCGGGTTATTTAGTATCACTGAATAGCCTGTTGTTTCCTCCACCTATTACACATACCAAATTGTGTAATATCTGATGGTGTGTTACATACCCGGAGGGGGGGGGGGTACTTACATTGACAAGGTATACGTATATGTGCCTTTTTGGGAACAGATTTTTCACAGATTTGGTATAGCGATCAGGTTGTTTTCGTCTCAGATGAAAGCACCCAATTTTTATAAATTGGGTGCTTATGGGCAAAATTTGCAAAAAAAAGCAGGTGCTTTTCCATCAAAATTGGTATATTGATGGGTGGGTTTTTGAGCAAAAAAAAAAGGTATAGAGATGGTCAGTTTTTCAAAGTCCAGAAGGCACCCCGGGGGGGGGGGGGCACTCAGATTTGGAGCTGTATACAACCGCGTTCAAATTTTTTTCAGACCCACCCTAAACAGGTTTTGGATCATGCCCTAAACAGGTTTTCACAACCTTTTTTTGAAAAAAAGTACCCTTAACAAGTTTTGGATAAAATTACGCCCTAAACAAGTTTTAATTTTAATTGTACATACATCTGTCAAATTTGAAGATATAACAAGAGAGTTTTAGAAACTTTAATGTTTTAAACCCGTTGAATAGATTATGAAATGTTCGGTATACTGGATTAAATGACTAAATTTAGTTTGCATGTACAACATATTGGATGTATGACCCAATAGGTGATTTTGACAAAGGTTGTCACCCTCATTTGAAGTATCTGACAATAATGACATTATACATACAATACAATTTTTGTAATATTTTCTTCAATACGTGACCCAATAGAAATACACGTAAAACGTATCCTCAATTTGCGTTTAAGAAATCCCTCGTCTCTAAATTTACTAGTTTCTATTAATCGTGTGCTATACCGCCTGGCACACATTTAGACATTAGTCTCTTGCTGAATATATGTATGGTACAATTAGCATGTCAACGTTTTAATACTTGCCGTTACGCGGTTTGATGACACTCGTCTGTGGACCACTGCGATGATGTTGCAATTATCTTGAAACGTGTACTTAACTCTCGTATCCAGAGTGTCGAAAGCGAAAGCGGAAAATAAAGAAATCCCAAAATCTGATCGGGATTTCAAACACGTTAGAAACAATTTTCAAAACACACCCTTTTTTACGAAAATGCTTGATTTTCCGCCCCTAAATGCGTAACGCGCGTAACGTGCCCGACTGTGAAAAAAGCACCCTTTTCACACATTTTTTTGAACGCGGTTGTGTACAGCTCCAAATCTGAGTACAATACTTGAATTGTACTTAAAGGTGCAATTCATGATTTTGATGTGACAAAAACCTCGCCTGTTTTCTAGCTAAATAAGATGAAGAGTACATCATAAATATATACTGAAAATTTCACTTGATTCCGACCATTCGTTTCCAAGTTACAAGCTTTTCAACATTTTGAAAATCCCCATAGGCTACAGTGTTGTAATTACTGTCGAGGCCCCGACAATAATTAGAAAATGACACATTTTCTCACTTTTCTCAAAAATGCAAGCACGTATGAAAGAATGGTTTGGGGATCGTAACATATAGCAGTTGACGATTCTTATAAGCTAAAAAACTCGGTTTTGATAGAGGTGACCTTGAGGGTGAAAAGTGGATCATGAATTGCCCCTTTAAAGTGTACTCGAATGATTTTCCAAATGTGCACATTCAAATCTTGTACTAGAATTGTACTCGATTTGTACTAAAATTGTACTCGATTTCTACCAGGGATGTCATCAATCATGATGATAAATAATTCTGCAAAATAGGCCTACCAATTTCCACTATCTCCTGTTCTTTTACACATTGATTGTATTTTGCAGTATTATTTATCATCATGATTCTGCAAAATACAAATTTCCACTATCTTCTGTTGTTTTACACGATCAATGTGTAAAATGATCTTTTTCTTTACAAATTAGATTTAACAAAGCTAATTTGCATTTGTTATGTTTCATTTAAACAAAGGAAAAACATAGTTTGCCTTCTTTGAATTTGATCAAGCAAGGTTACAGGTCTAATATTTTTGCCTACCTTAGAACTCACACTAAAGAGCTGATTTATTCAAGAAAATCAATTTTGTTAAAAAGGTGAGTTAGCCAATAACCTCAGTAGCATGCCGAAATTATATGACAAACTTGCATAGTAGCAGTTATTATACATACTTACATGTGGTTCTACATTCCATCCCGCGTAAGCTTACTGCAGTTATGTTACTGATTACCAAATGAAGAACCAGTCTAATTGGAAAATGTTTGTTGAAGGATTTTTAGACCAGAATCACAGATTAGTGACAGTAGTGGCATCCCCGGGTGGCATTATTGGTGAACACAGGCCTGCATGTACCGTCAACATAAACGCCACACGATTTATGTATAGTCGTCACGCTAATAAAATAATTGCCTATTCAATACATTTTAGAATTGAGATTTTTTAATAAATCAGTTCTAAAGAGACACCAGCTGTATACAAATATACTTGACCTTGAACATGTTCTACAAAGTCAAAATGAAAATTGCCCAACCGCGAAGTCTGCGACTTACTAAAAATTAGAACTGTCTATAGGCCTACAGGGTGTCCACGAAAGATCTATACCCGGTTTCAACAAATCAGAAAAAATATTAAATCATAATTTTTCATAAAACCAACAACAGCTTTTCTACAAAAGTGGATACGGTTTCATAAAAATATCATGCTTCATTTCTTTGTGCGATGATGTAATTAAAAACAATGCAAACGTGGTATTGATCTGTACAAATAATCATGTAAGTATATTAAGGGGTTTTCTCAGAGATGCAGTTGCTTGCGACTGCGGGATAACAATTTTTTTCATAAAAAGTAAAAAATCAAAAAAATGTTTGCATCCATTTTGCGTGCGCAAATTCAATGCACATTGAACGCATGCTTTACTAACGCGTTTTGTTAATCACGCACCGCATAGCTGCGTAATATATACGCGGGAAATTATGCAGACGCAGATGTGCCATCAAAGTAATCAAATTTTATTTTAAAAATGCCAGTTTTGGTCGTTTTTCTTGAAAACTAACCCGGTGACTATATATTTTTTTATTTCAGTATTTTAAAGTGCGCAAAAAGTTCTTTAACATATGTAAAAATTAGAAAAATAAATGGAGCATTTACTATTTTACAAGCACATAATGATCGACGTTTTGGGGCTTTCCCTACACTTTGTATGGTAAATCGGGTTATTTTTTGGGAAAACATGTACTTTTTGAAATGCCTGTATCTCAAAAAACGAGCACGGTGACCTATATTTTGTATTTTAGATTCGTTATCAGCACAAATAAATCTACCAAATACTAAATTGTTAAGAAATTAAATGGAGGATTTGCATCTCTGAGAAAACCCCTTAAATGAAGACTTGTAATATACACACTTACCAATGTTTAATGAATACTACTTGACCAACTTCAAATTTTCTTTCTTTGCTTTGCAATTTTCTATGATTTACAAAAACATTACCTTGCAGACTTCCGAATCTACTCCCACTCAGAATAGCGAGAAAGTTATAATCAGATATGGAAAGTAAATGAAAAGACTTTTTCATTTTATAAATGCAACCATGTGTTAACTCATTGATTGAAACATACAGCCTGGAAACATATTGATGAAGGTGTTTTTTTCAACTAAAATACATATTGCACCTCAAAGAAATACTTAAAATTATTGCATATTAACAAAATGAATGATCGGTTGCTGAACAGTAAGATGAGCAGGCATAATGATTAAGGTCTCAAACGAGTGTCCAGTTATATGCAACGGCAATCAATACAAACGTTTACTTTATAATGAACAGCATACAAGATCAACACTATTCAAATATTGCGCCAAAATTGGTCATTATAAAGTCTTAAAAAACAAATCGTGTTTTACATTTTAACTTTAGAAAAGTAAAAGATGGTTTCGGTGCAATAAGTTTTATTTGAATGTTTATGGTTAACAATTTCTCTTATTACAAATTTACAATTCAAAAAATACACCCTGATTTGAAAAATCTCTATAACTTTCCGCAGGAACATGCAATTTGAAAAATTCAAAATTCTTCAGAAACCTTACAACATATTTCAACTTGAAAATTAACAAGATTTGATCAAAACCATACCCACTGGTCCACCAAAAATCTGACAGCCAGGTATTAATCATTCGTGGACACCCTGTATATTTCTGCCAATCTCACAACATATTAATAAATGATTAATATATATATATGATAAATCTTAATTTACAATTGAATACGCCAGAAAAAGAAAATCCCAACTCCAATAGCTCTCTTCTATTTAGTTCTGTAAAATATAAATGCATACAAATCTCTGAAAATGCTTTCAAATCACTAAAAAGCATTTCCATGTCTTTATCCCAATGAAAGTGTCACATTTGACCCTGTAGTTGACTATTTTAGACATTGTTAGATAATTTTTATATGTTTGGAGAGGGGAGCTCATGGAGTTGGGGTTTTCTTGTAATGGCTGTTTAAATATACACTCTTAAAAAGAAAGGATCAAATTTGATCCCATAAAGTATCAAATATGAGCTTACCCTGATCCGAAAAGGATCAACTTTGAGGAGCATTTTGGATCAAATTTGATCCCAAAAAGGGTAAGCTCATATTTGATACTTTATGGGATCAATTTGATACTTTCTTTTTAAGAGTGTAGCAACTATGTACTATAACAATTATCTAACAATGTCTAAAAAGTCAACTACAGGGTCAAATGTGACACTAGCCTATGATCATATATTGACATGAAAATGCTATTTTAGTGATGTGAAAGGATTTTCAGAGATTTGTATGCATTTACATTTTATAACTATACTTAACAGAAGAGAGCTATTGTAGTTGGGATGTTCTTATTCTGGCGTATTCAATTCATTTTTGGTGGTTACCCAATACTTCTAGGCCTACAGTTCATGAGTTACGTAATACTTCTACAGACATGTAAACACAGCCATAATACATCGTCACCCTAATAAAATAATGGCCTAAGTAACAAAATGGCGAAATTGAGATTTTTGAATTAAATCAGTTCCTTAGACTAAGAAGCACCTACTGTGAGCATTGTTTAAAATAATGCGACTTTGAAAATCTGCTAATAAACCAAAATGAAAATGGCCTATCTGACGCTTGTGTAGATCGGCCATTTTATCATAAATTGGCTTATCTAACACTTGTGGTTACTTCGGCCATTTCCATTGCTCCATTCAACCACACGTAACAGCTTGATTCAGTTCAGTAGATCAAAATAAACAAGGTCAGTACAATTATAGTTATTGATTATTCATACATTGTTGAGTTTTGATCACGTTACCCGGGAACAGAGAAAATCGGGAATTGAAACTGACTGGTTGAAAAGTGTCCGGCCTCGGCGGGATTATTGCTACAATCATCCCCGATTATTGTAGTAAATCGGACCTATATATGTAAATGTGCACCATGCTACGTCACAAAATAACCTTCATTATGCACATACTAGGGTTGTTCCTTTTGTTATATGCGCGTTATTCCGAAGTTGTTTACAACATTCCGCCAAGTGATGTATATCTCTTTTACAGTCGTTGCGTTGTCACTATAATACTAGTGAAGCGTTTGATTTGTACGGGTTGAATGGCGAGTATAAAAATTCGAGTATTAGATCAGTCATGGTTGGTCCATTGGTTCGGAATAAAAGTCACGGCCCTGGTTTCTTGCTCAGTCATGTCAGTTACAGAGATAATGCAATCATTATTGATTACGATACTATAAAGGATAGTTCCCGGCCATTACCATCTTATCAATATCCGGGGGGGGGGGGGGCTCAAGTGAAGTGCTGTAGACATAGCGTGACCAAGAAAAAGGTGAATTAGTGTTGTTTTGAGGACAGAAGGGTGAACTTCAGGTGACACCGATTAGGGTATCAAAAGTATCCATTTTCAAGAAATAGGGTAAACCTTTCAAACTCTAGGGTTAAAACTGGGTGGAGATAGGGGGAAAGAGTATATTTTGGCTTCAGAAAAAATAAACCAGGGTGTTTTGAACAATTGTGGCTACGCTATGTCTCGAGCATTATACTTGAGTGATCCCCCACAGTTTTCTGAAACAAAAATATACCCCTTTTCTCCATTTTAACATCATAAATGGGGATTTTATCGGAACGTACCCAATTTCTTGAAAATTACTGCTTTTGATAGGCCTACCCAAAATTGTTGTCTCCTGTTCGATTCACCCTTTAATCATCAAAAACAACCGTAATTCACCTTTTTCTATATAACTCATCTATAGATTCTAGTCATAACACATTTAAACTAAATTTTGTACTTGCACATTATCCATGAAGCAGAAAGCAATATTTCCCTACTGTACACTGTGGTTTTCAATCCAGTACGATAAGAGTCGATATACTATCAAACGGATGAAAGTGATAGTAAAGACTATCAAACGGATGATAGTGATAGTAAAAATGACGAATTGTCACGTGTTACAATCTTGCCAATCAAATGACTATATAATATAAATGACTATATAAAATGGCCTATCTGACACATATTTTGGCCTATCTATAACATTATAAAATGACCGAAGTGATGTTTGATGGTTACGTAATACCTATTTTTACATGTCAACATAGCCATGATAGTTGCTTTGTATCATGAAGTTTTTACCCAAGAAATGATCAATGAAATCACTAAGCCAACAAAACCAGACTGTTTTTCTTGATTTTCTCAAAAGTAAAAATTATCAGATAGGCCATTATTTTATTAGGGTGACGATATGGGATTTAGGCCTACTTTCGGGATTTACCCCGCAGTCTAAAGCATTACGCAATTAATTTATTTTAAGATATGACGTAACGTCACGGCGTGGTACGGTGGCCGAAATTTCAAGTTTCAGCCTGACAGGAAACGCTGTTTTGGGACACCGAAAGGAATTGCACTAGATGAAGTTCTTCGTAAATTCATGGAAATTTAGGTAAGTGTCTAATAGTAATCTAAAACTTCCCTGTATAGTCATCGTTCAGTTGAGTTGACGGGCAAATGGCACCCTCGGATGACAACACACTAGTCTAGAAACCATGGACAATATTTAGTAAGCTTAATTTACAGTACCTCAGTGTGAAAAAGCAAACAGTAGGTCGTCATGTGAGTGCAGCAAAGCCGTATCTGCAATAGCTGTAACTTTTCATTAAATTGTATTACTACAATTTTTAATGTCACTGACATTTTCAAATTAAAGTGATAAGATGTAAAATAAATGTGAACGTATCCCAAACCAGCCGTAAATGGCCACTCTTGTCATTTGAAATCACATTTTTAATTATTTGCAAAGACCACGCTTTAAGGATTAAAATGACACCTTAATGAACACAATTTACAGAAGTCAAGTTATGTCTGCAGTGGTGTAACAGGGATTGGTCACCGGTGGGTAGGTGGGGCTCCTTCTTACCCCCCCCCCCCTCAATTTTTTACCTAAATCAAAAAAACAACCAACTGTTGCAAAACTAGGGAAAAGTTGCAAATTTTATTTAAGAAATTGACAGCTTGAAATTCACAATTTACATTTTACATCTTAATTACGGTATCAAAAACGGAGAAATTTGTGTCACTGAATAAAAGTGGGGGCATTTGGGTGTGGAGGGGGCATGATTTGTGACTGGAAAGAAGGGCAAAGGGGCCAAGATGTTGAAAGTGGCACCTCGTCCACTTAGCGTGAGCAATTATAGGGAGGGGGGTGGGTGTCCAGGGCGTATCCCAGGAAGCTTTCAGTTTCTGGGGCTTTTGAGCCACTAGAGAGCACTCATTTATAATATTGTCAATTTTTTTTTTTCAACGTCATTTAAACGCCCTCTCTCCTGTAACTGAGATAAACATGTTCAAAGATCAGTATGCCCTATATTTTCTGTTGATTGTCTTAAAAATATCCAGATTTATGTCACATTTTCTTGAAATGAAACTCTGCTGGTATTTTGTAGTTAAAGCACAAGGATTGTGAATCTGTCAAAAAATCAATTTCGGCAAATTACGACCTTGACATGTATTTTCACCAGTAGCGCAAAATGAAGTTTCTAGCATTTACGGCTCAGACGAGCTGGACAGCCATGTATAGCAAATATATCTTTATAATATAGCTGATTTTACAGATTTTTTTCGCGCATTACGCGCGCATTACAAAACTCCCTAATTTTTCCTCTGAACATTTACGCTCAAAATAAATTGTGATTTAAAAAAATTAGCAGTCTCCCTAAAATGTTAACCTACCGCCACCACTGAAATGTTGGGTTGGGTCAGCATGAAGAGACATGTTCATTTTGTGAGTTATGGAGAGATTATTTGGCAGGGAGGAGGAAAGAGCCATGGATGACAGATCCAGGCCTATAATCAGGTAGTGAGAGGATGGTTCTTTTTGAGTTAAGCTCCAAAATCCCCCTGCAAATAACACCAGGACCTCTCACACACCTCTCATCTCTCAACTTAACTTACAGAGAAAGCCTAAATTAGCAACATGAGATTTTGGGTGGAAATTGGATATTTGTTATTAAAAACTACCAAGCTTAACAAAAAACTTCTGAAAACTAATCTGTTTGTTTCTTTGTCACTTTTTAAAAATGATTAAAGGAAGTTTTTGGTCAACAATTTTTGTTCATTTTATACCCTCTCCTCTTTTCGAACTTCTGGTGATGGGCATGACAGAGGGATATGAAAGAAGGGGTAAAACTTTGTAGGTCTACTCTTGGTTAAGCCTAAAATTGTGTTGATTTGATGGAGGATGGGAGATGAATTTACCCCCAATCAAGAAATTTTCTCTGCTGTTGATGCCACTGAGTGAGGTCGACAAAGTTCAGTCACAAAATCCTACTACCCGGTACTCATAAATTTGCTTGGTTCTATCAGAGACCCTATTTCTTTTCTAGGGTCTCTGGTTCTATACAATGTTTTCTACAAGTTTAATTGAAAAGAAAAGATTTTCTAGATGGCTTCAACTCATGCTTTTGATGAAAAAGAAGGACATTATCAATATGCCGGGGAAGTAGTGACATCATTATTTATGTAAATCACCCAACACGTGCGTTTTGGTTCTAAACAAACTGGGTGGACAGTTTTGCCACACGTTAAGTCTATGGAGAAAAAAGTCAGTGATTTTATGAGCAATGTCATAGAAAATGTGTGCTCTCATTCAATGCATTTTATGTGTTTGAATTATTTCGTCAAATTGGTTCATTTTGGTGTGACATTTTCATAGTTAAAATTGAATTTTGATCTTTTGATGAGTAGCAATTTATCATGGTCATGGTTATTCTGATAAGTTATGTTATTCTTACATTCCCCCCCCCCCAACACAAAACTGTTTTTACAAGCAGGCAGGCCTTTCATTTTTTTAGGGGGGGATTTGGGTCAGTCGGTAGGGCAACATTTAATAATTTAAGTAGGTTGAAATTGGCCTAGAATAGCCAAAAATCCTTAAAATTGGCAGAAAAAATGAAATGAACAAACTAATGTTCTAAATTGAAAGAATCAAACAAACTTCCAAAACAAAAAAATTATGTGTTAATCGAGCCAGTAAAGCAGAGTTTTCTTGTTTAATTGACAAATATATTATTAGTCCAAACCATAAACCTTTTATACCTAGGGACTACCAACTATCATAAATAACAAAGAGTTAATTGATTTACCGATGTCTCAATCCTTGCCTCGATAATCCGTTTCACATGATTAATTTGCCTGTCAAAATTTCCCGCTAAGTTGGATTTGAACCGCACAGAATACTTCCGGTAAACAAATGCCCATGCAAAGTCTATGACGAAATATTTGTAACGTGACCCCAAATATAATGACTAAGTTAGATATGTTCCGATTAACCGAATCATTCCAAATGTCAGTTTCCTAATACTTTAGATAAGTTTACTTGTTCAT
>JXSR01S019461.1:4377-14387 GCA_000969725.1 Ophiothrix spiculata | reverse complement strand
AGAAGACGCGAGTTCCCTTTTTACCACGATATGACTAATTATTTTTTACTGTGCAGAGAGCTCATCTAGTTGCTGAAAAGGCTTTAATGAGAATAAGCGTAGAAGAAGAAGTATAGGTGTTTTCAGACAAAACAAACAGATTTGTCCCCCCCAAAATGTGTCTTGCCCCTTATTTTCCCCCCTCCCCCAAATTGAGATGCTAGCACCGCAATTGCATATTTTATGAAATATTTTACAAGTTGTTAGGCCTATATGTTGAAATAAATAGTTGAGTGGACATCCTGTAAACTGTGTTTGTTTTATATATAGTCTAAGTTTTACATGAAAACAAATTATTGTGAAAATAGTTGCCCAAAAAATTAGTTCGGGGGGGGGGGGGCCTGAAATTTTTCGTCATTCATAAGGGGGGAACCCGAAATTTTTTAACAGAAATTGGGGGGAATCCGAAAAAAATTGGAAAAAGCCCATTACCCCCCTGGCGTAAATAGTGAGCGGTCCCTTAAGGGCACAGTTAACCCCACATTTTCTGAAATATTTGATGCTTTGTAACTCAGCAACCGATAAGTAAATCCATATGAAGTATACATTTCTAGATGTGGATTTTCATGTAGAAGATGATGGTTAGGTCAGTTTTGGACCAAAATTTATGATTTTGGACCAAGGTCCAAAAAAACCTTGTTCTTGGACCATTAATTTGCAAACAAGCTAACTAAATTTTGAAAAAATTAAAGTTGGACCTCGAATGCTTTTTAGAATCTAGAAACACATGTCTAGGAACGCATTTCTCAAATTTTTGATTTTTGACTTACTTTTTGAAATATTGCCAAAAATAGGTCCAGAATTGGCCCAAAATGATTTTTTTCTGGCTCAAAAAAATCGGGACGATGGCAGGACAAAAATCGAAATATCGGGACGATAGTTTACTACTTTTACCGTCCCACAAATTTTTAGTCAAAATAAGCCATTTTAGCACAAATATCAAGTTTTTATATAAATTTTTGGCTGAAAATAGCAAAATTTTCGCACGCTACGCGAGCATTACAAACAAATTGGCGGTATATACATCGGGACGAAACATGAATTTCGGGACGGTAAATGTGTTTGCCCCCCTTGGCTTACATACCTTCGTACGGCCCTGGGTAAAAGAATATATGCAACCCTGGGGATGAGGCTGGTTTGAGATATAGAAAATAGGTATACCAACAATTTCAAATTTTATGCTGTATCTCCGAAAGCATAATGAATTTTGAGGTGACATTTTGGATATAGAATCAGAAAATTATGAACTTTGATATAACATCAATAAATATAGGCCTACTACTTCTGGTTGATCTCAGGGGGGTAAAAATGTGATCGGAACCTATATAGTTAATGACCTTCAAAATATCCACATACCTGAAAAATTCTCTTTTCGGTCCCCCCAAGTCGACTGCACCATCACTGAAATCAATGCGGGGTTCAGCCCTGTAGCTAAAGTCTGAACGGCTGACCGCCTGCAGGGTCCTTTTAATTATTCTCTTCTGCTGAACTAACACTGCTGCCTCCCCTTCCTCTCTGAACTCTTGAAATCGTTGTATTTCATTTTGCAGACTTGTAGTCACTGATGTACTTGGTAATCTGAAGTATAAAGTTACACATGGACCAGATTATGGTTGCTCATATGAAGACAAAAAAACTATACATGGTTGATTAATACGTTGAATCTGGGTTTCTCAACTGGAAATCAATCTTTACCGAAATTTAATCCCACAATGCACTGATAAAGCATAACGATGCACTCAAATAGGCGTGAAATGATGTGCACTACCACCCATCCCAAACAACAATTCAAATTGCCCGCTTTTAGGTCAGTATGAATCGGAGGAGCTAATGTCACGTCTTATTAGTTTTATGGGCAAAACTGTGTTTGGGCTAAAATATTGGAAACGATTGACTTCTGGGTGTAATCGACGTATTGATTTACGCTCTGTTAGTCTTACCAGTTATGTCAATAGTTATATCATTCTAGCCAATCCTCACGCTAATAAAATAATTAATTGGCTATCTTACATGACTGCATTATGTGAGGAATCACTTCAGTTTTAGTAAAACCATGGAATCTGTTTTCATAGTAGGTCCTATGGTGAGAATCCCAGGAAATACAAAACATGTTCAATTTAGTGTGTAATATCAACCATGTATATCTCAAAAGGCTAATCCGATGCTTTAATGACATGTTTGGCAAGTACAAGTACAATTGTGTAGGCAAGTTGGCACCGCAGATGAACAGAGAATAAATATCACCTGGCTTTTATGAACCAAGAACCTGTAGACCAAGTTTAGGACTTAAAGGGATATATTTAGCGTCTATGAAGGGATATAGTTATTAATTAGAATATGTGTCACCTTGTAAACAAAATATTAGCTCTAAAGACATTATTTGGCGACCAGCCACTTTTTTTGATAAATTCTAATCCTGTACATGTAACACATTTATGATCTATCTGTAAATGGGGCTAGCTTTCCCTTTAAATGTAATTTTTATTAAAGTATGCATTACAGCTGCTTGCAATGTAAAAATGTTGTCACAGATTACCATGGGCCATTCTTTTTTAAAAACCCATAAATGTCCTAGGAGAAAATCCAAATCCAAAACTTTGGCTTTGGAATGTGTTACAACCTTTTAAGGCCAACAGAAGACCATCATTTCATTTTGCCCAAGACAAAATCACACCCTAGGCCGAAAACATAGTCGGCCTACAAACAAAATTTTCGCTATCAAAACATTTGGTTGTGACGTTAAAATGACAAGTTACTCCAAATAAAATAACTTCAACACCAAGTACCAAATACAATTTCGCGCTAGATTGCACATGTATTGAATTGCCATATATACATTGCATCAAATGTTTGTTACCGGTTCATACTTTAAATTCGATGGAAAATGTTTGGTGACATCATGACCAAATATTTGGTAGCGAAATTTTTGTTTGGAGGCCAACTATGTTTTCCCCCTTATTCAATCAAGCAATTGATGTTAATTGCTAACAGCTGAAAAGGTTTTTTCAGTGGTGTAAACTACGGTACACAACATTTTACGTTGTTCTTCACTGTAATGGTACTTCTACAGGGCGGAAACTTTTTTTTTAACATCTTCAAGGCGCAAAAGTTGTAAAAAACTTTTCAGCAATTTTCAAAATTACAGTCGGTATTCTTTTATATATTTACAAAAATAAGAAATAGGACAATCAAACAATATATTTGGCCTAACCAAATAAGGGTTTGTAGTCCCATAACTGTGAAGATTTGATCATATTCTATTTTACTTATTTTATTGTAACTAATCATGAATTAATTAAAGTCCTTACTGTTCATGCTCTCTCTGCATTTCTAGCAGGCTAAGCTCTAGAGCGTACTTGAGTTGTGCATCTTCATCAGCGTCTTCTTCCTCAAGAGTAACCGTGGAAAAGAAACTGCATTCAAAATAAAAATTAATGTGATATTATGTTGGTAAAGAAGTTCAATGGGTAAAGTCCACCTTTTAAATAAGGCCTAAAAATTGGCGTAATATAGAAAATAAATAGGGTAGGTAGGTCAAATCTTTTTTTTTTTAAATTTTAAAGTCTATGTTTCACATACAAGAACACAAAATAAACGACACATATACAAAAATATCTTCACTTTTTCTGTAACACATCTTTTATTTGTCATTTTGAATGTCTGCAAGCTATATATCGGGCCCCCATGAATCGATTCCCATCAAATTTGGGATTTGGAGGGTTTTTACCATGCTCGAAAAAATACAAAATGTTTAGGGTTGGCGGTAAAAATAGGGTTGGTCGGATTACGCCAATCAAACAATTTTTTTTAGGCATAGCCTCCCTGGTTTGCCTTTTGTTGCAAACCTTGCGAATTGATAAATATTTGAATTATGTTTATGCATGGGCTGCGTAGGTGCTGATTGTTTATAAGCTAAATGTGATTTGCAGGTAGCTTATTTGAAGACGGAGTTTAAAAACTCAAAATGAGAAAATTGTCATCTTTAGGGATACTTTGTTAACTAATAATACATACAGTAATAAAACTTTGAACTTCAACAGTATAGAGGAAGGGGTCGCTTTAAAACTCAACCGGTAGTTGTCTGCCAGCCAGTTCGGAGCGGTTCAAGTCGGTAAACATGGCCAGTTAGCAAAAGTTCAAAACTGGTCCATGCAGTTATAACTTTAAAACATTTTACATTTTGATTGGAGATCAACATTATTAAATTTTTGATTGTGTAATGGTCTATGGAAGGTGGACTTTGATTCCAATGGGACCTTGATTACATTAACACTGTCACACACCAGCTACTTGGGTTTTGAATCGGCCCTCAAATAATACTTGCAACACAAGAAAACAAATAAGCAGACTGTGCTCTGGACACATCACAAGAATGTCTGTGGATGGTTCAAGCTCCACTAAATATTCATTCTTAATCACCCAAAGAGCCCCATGACTTGCAGGGAATTTATTCAAAATTCATCAGATATATTGGTTAGGGTTTTGAGAGCTTCTAAAAATTTCAAGATGTTTTTAACATTGGAAATTCAAACAGAAGCTTTGCAGGAAAGTTTGCTGTTATCCTACTTTTTCCATGTATAACATTTTAAAGTATACAAAATTATCTTAAAAAATGTTATTAGGGCAAAAATATATAGGCATCAATATGACAGACACACACGCACACAAAAACCCAATGCATTATTTTGAAAAATGAATATTTGCATACATTAGCTAATTATTTCTCATGCATTATATTATGCTTTTCACCTCCTATGTTCTATTTGAATTATCAAATAAAGTGATTTTAATGAAACAATAATTTTGATAACTAGTACAAAATTTCAAAATTTTATTTGTGGATGATTTACACTTAATATGTTAGTAAATAACAGTCAATTACCAGATATCAGGAAAATTTTGATCAAAATCTTCAGGAAAGTTTTAAAAAATATATTTTTTATTTATTGATATTGGATATGGGGCTATTCTCTCTAAAGTTCTAAACATATTTATTGATGCTATATATCAAGAAAGAGCCAAATATTTGTTTATAAAACATTCCTTTCACATCATAGATTGCAGATAAAAGAAAAAATGGAGTTTGCTTTAGATATACTGAAAAGGCCAATTTAAAAAAAATAAACTACAGAGGGCAGTATTTATCGTTGTCGACAACGATAATTAAAAATGAAAGAATATATGAATTTGACAATGAAACTTTGCATGCTGTCATAATTACCACTAATAATGGTAAGTACCATCAATACCATTATCACTGATGCTATGGAAATCTTCATTCCAGGAAAACTTGTTTCCAAGAAGACCGGTGACAAGGCTTGGTTCAATGACAAGTGCAGTAGAGCTGCAAAGAAGAAGCCCCGCCTGATTAGAAAGCTTAAAAAGAACAACACAAAGGTCAACTTTGCTGCTACCAAAATGCGAATACAATTATGCAGAAATGGATGCCACAAGAGACTACAGCAACAAGTTTAAAGAGGAACTCTTGGATGGTAGGCTGAGCAGCAAAAATGGGTGGAACACAATCAACACCTTATCAGGCAAATCGACCGGGACTGACATTCCAGTGCTAAAGAACAAAGATCAGATTTACACCACAGTGAAGGAAAAGGCACAGAAATTTTGTGAGACATTTGCAGCTAAATGTCACTGCTTGAACACGCAGAAGGGAACACTCCTGTGTGTCCACTGTCAAGCTCAAATATAATAACCTTCAGAACCAAAGACATCAGAAGGCGACTAAATGATTTGTGTAACGAGTGTGAAAATCAGGTCTACTTATACGCAGATGATGATCAACCCTGTTCTGTTATATCATATCCACGGATGACACAAAGGCAATTACAATCAGCCTGATCCAAGATTTAGAGAAGATGAGAATGTGGGCTCACAGATGGAAGGTCACTTTTGAACCATCTATGATTGCATGCAAAGCTATGACAATCTCCAGGAAATGGAGCCCATGGCAATTAATTCCATCCTAGCACAGATGAATTAACAGGAGATTCTGGGTGTCACCATTGACAGCAAACAAAAGAAGCATTCCAACATTATAAGTCTGACAAATGTGTAATAATTCATGCAACAAAATTCACATTAATCACATTAAACCAAATTGATTCGTTGGTTTCTATACTGAATTTACTAAGAATCCTGGCTCAGTAATTTATGTCACAGAAATACTGTTTTTGAATACAAAAAGCACTAATTATTCACTTTGAAATTGTAACACGAAGGAGAGTTTTAACCCCTAACAGACCTGTCCTAAAATCAAAAGAAAATTGGTAAAATACCAACAGAATACTGATTAAAATCAAACAATGGGATACTGGCTGTATCAAACTTCTTTGTACTCTCATGTGTTTTATTTTCAAAAAAATGTTAAAAATAAAGAGTTTATTAATTTGAAAGTGTTTGTTATAAGTGAGTAGCAGAATATCTCAGCTTTATAATCTGAAAGTTTGATGGCAATTGAACACTGTTTCCAAATGATATAGTCATTTAGTGGATGTTTACAGTTATATACGAATTCATACCAGACACACTAACCTTTGTCTAAAGATGCTAGTTCCTGTCACATAGTGTCCAAGAAGGGTAGTTAATGTTCCTGTATATCTTTGATATTGACAACCACATAGTGGGCTAATTTGGTACCATAGTCTAGCTAAGGGTCTATTCTATCCATTCATGACACAATAATAACAATCTTATCATGATGTTACGTATTTATGACGTCATAAATCTAAAAATTATGATTTTTCGAGAAAAAAATGTGAAAAATCAACATTTTGCTACAAAAGTTCTAAATATCAAGGTCTCATGAGTGTTTTTACTTCTTCAGAACTATGGTAACACTCCAAGTGCATTTTGATATTTTTCAAAATGACAAATTGAAAATATCCATAGTGACAACCACAAACCCGCCCTACACCTGAATTTTAATGGCTTATCTTACTCCCATCTTTTGAAGTACCCTCCAAATTTTTGTCATCAGAATTACCGCAACAGAGTCATTTATAATTTATAAAATGCCCAGGGTCAGTTGTTTTTGCATTTTTATGCAGCAGAAAAATAATCCAAAGGTATGATGAATCCGTCATGAGGGTTAAATCAATTCATTGCTCAAACACACGCATTTCGACAAAAACACCACCTTTCTTTAAAAGCATGTAACTTTTGAATGCAACATGCTTTTTTTCTTGAAATAAAATTCTTAGACAAGTTAAAACAAAAAATTGAATATTTAATTTTTTTTATCAAAATTTATTCCCATCATTGTGAAAAATATTCTGAAAAGTATATAAGATCAGGGTACAAAGAATTTTGATACACATCGTATTTTTAGGTCATGAATTTCACCAACCCTCAATAGATTAAATGAATGATATATGCACTTTTGTTAAAGATCAGAATGAAGCACTTATGTCCCAATCACTGATTGAAATCAAGAAATCAATTAAAAATCATTAATTGGAATCAAAAACATCAATTAAAATATTTAAAAAAATGATTGAAACAAAAAATCATTGACTGAAACTAATAAAAACATTTGATTGCAACAAAAAAAAAATATTTTAAAAAGAAAATTGATGGAAATAAAAAGAAAATAATTGAAATAACTTTATTATTTACAATATTAAAAATCATGAATTTTGCCAACTCTGGATCAAATATTAATTTGATTGATATACATCCTAAAGATCAGGGGCACTTGAAGTTTTCATTAGAAGTGTATGAGGAGAAGGGGAACGAATATGTGTTCGCCTGAAAGGTGTTCAACATAAATCACTGATATAAAACAATCTATTGAAAGCGTTCAACTGTAACGTGATCTAAATTCCGAAAATGAGTAGTTGAATTGGACGAGTGGATACGGTATCTAAAAAAAAAAAAAACAACAAAAAACATAATTATATACCGTATAGAAGATCAGAAGCACTTCATCATGTTATGTTCTCATTTAAAGTAAGGGTGAGGAGAAAAAATAGAACACATAATCAACAAAATCAAAAGAAAATCAAATCATATCAAAAAAACAATTTCAATAAAATGAATGATTTTTTTCCTTTTCAAAAATCATCATGATTTGTACCAATAATTTATATGACACGCAGGGTTACAGCCGGATCATTTATTCAGTGACGGCCATGTTAGAATTTGTTCTGAAATGTAATATTTTGTTGCAAGTCATTTTTTCTCTCAATTTACAAGGTGATATGCTAATCTGTCAAATCAGACAGAAATATGCCTTGGCTTCGATTTTTGAATCAATATTTTGACCAATTTACAATTATAACATATTTCATAGGCGACATCTTGGATTTTCAACCGATTTGTTGAATTTTTCAACAATTTGATGCATTTTGAGATGGAAGTCAAATTTTTCATTCATTTTTCAATGTTTCCAAGTGTTACTTGTGTCATAACCTGTGTCATAACCATAAGGTGTTTTTCGATTGCCTTTTACCTACTAATAGCATTTTTTTTTCGAATTGTCAAGTCTATGTACACCAACACCTGGATAATATTTTTGAAGATCATAAACACTTAATGATCTCATTGAAAGGGTAACATGAGGTAGTAAAGGAAAAGTATAGTTTCTACAAACCTGTGAACTTAAAAGAAAAAATTAATTTAAATCAAAAAATATATTTTTTTAAATCAACCTTGATTCTAAAAAGGTTGACTTAACTGTTTAGTTTTTAACTGCCAGGCAATATAAAAACGAGTATATCCAAAAAAAAAAAAAATCCAGAATTTTTCAAACAAATGGATACAATATACAGGGTGGACCAATAAAAGCGTTATTGAAGTTTAATGTCACAAAACTTAAAATTGGAAAATAATTCGACAATAATGTTTACATATTCATAAACTATGGTATCTTGTCCGTATATGGTGTAAATTTCATGTCAAACAAAGCTTTCATTGCAAAGTTACTGACATTTGCGCAAAAAACGTCGAATTCCACTTTAAGCACGGCAAGGAATACTTTAATGTTCATTAGAATCATAATTAGGTCTGCAATCAGCATGGGTTTTGTTTCTTTATGACGTTGATGCTTATCATCATCCTATTAGAGGTGCATATCATTGACTAAGAGTACTATTGACATGCATGCATGCATTACAATAATATAAGCATGATGTACTTCCATAATTTAATCTTAAGAATATATTGGGCGTGAAGTTCAAATCTGCAAAGGAAGTGCATGTATTTGGTCGTTTTCAATATAATGTTGGTTTGTAAGGCGGTAAGAGGATGAAGTTCACAAGTTGTGTGAGAACATTTATTGCTGAACGTTTTTTTAGAACTAGTAGCTAAGCTAACCCTGTAAATAGTCGTTGTAGATGGTACATTAGGAATGACTTTCCTAATGCACGTATCTGCAAAGACTATTTACAGAGTTGGAACAAAGTTTCACCCTTTTGGTACTGTTTTTAACAGGAATAAAAAAAATAGCGGGATCTTGAACAGGGATATCTGCAGCAAACATTGATGCTGTAAATGCAGAACTCATCCTAGGATGAGTTCTCGATGCAAGTTCCTTCATTACATTCTTTTATCTAATCAGCAACGCAAAACCAATCCTAATTAAGATAGATATTTATAACAAACGCTAATTGTGTGCACCCATGTAAACTTGCCCCGTGGACAAACCTGATTTTGACTCTTTTTGCGCAAATGACAATAAAATCGTAATGCAAATTTGTTTTGACATGAAATTTTCACCATACAAGGACAAGATACCATAGTTTATGAATATATAAAAATTATTTTCGATTTATTTTCCAAATTTAAGTTACGTGCCATTGAACTTCAATAACGCTTTTATTGGTCCACCCAGTATAGGCCAACAACCTATAGTGGATTTTTTTTATTCCTGTCACTAAGTGCATATTGGTGCTGGTAAGATTATATGGGGGGGGGATGGGTTCAGAACAAAAATAAAAAGCCATATAATGCTCAAA